>JAULBY010012180.1:0-23406 GCA_032358315.1 Ophiocytium majus | reverse complement strand
TCGCGGGGGGTCGGTATACAGGGCTATATGCCGCTGCACAACGACCCCCTCGTTATACAAGACCCCCTCGTTATACATTGTGCTTTATGGTAAGGGGTGTGAAGCGATGGCAGTGTGCCAAGGGGGACTTGTCTGGTGCAGCGTCGTCAGTGCCGTGCCCATGGCGCACAGTGACTGCGGTGCTTGTGCCTCAATGTGCTGGGAGGACAGTGCATGCATGGGCAGGCCGTGCTCGTCTGGTGATCAGTCTCACTCAGAGCACTTCGCATCCAATGGTGACTTTTGGAAGCACTGAGCAAACGGTACACAAACTTGACCTGCTAAAGCAACATCACATACTCTGAAGTAGCAAGCCGGTCAATGGACCCCCCCCATTAAAAAAAAGTGCGCAAGTGCTGTTGATTGAAGGCAGGCTTTGCCGTCTTCCCCTGGCCTTCGCACAGAATTATGGGTTTGTGTATATACTTAAAAGTATACTTTGAAGTATATATAAATAACTCTTGCCGGCACGCTGCTGCAGCCGCCAACAGTAGCGACACGCGCGCGTTGCAGCCGCCAGCAGCTGCGCACCAGGCAGCCGTGGCATCAGCAGGGCCCACGGCGAAGCAAGCATACGTGTAGTGATGGGTTACGGCGTACAACGTATTTTATATATTATATCCAAAATACGGCGTATTTCTATGCCCCAAAACGCGATATGCGGCGTATTTGCCGTATCAATACGCCCATCTGTATACGTTATCCGGCGTGTTTACGTACGTTATACGGCGTATGATGCAGAAATTATGCGCTGTGACCCATCACTACATATATGTGTATATATGCTGTTTGTCTCTCTTGTCGTGCTCGGTGTCCTGACCGACAGCTGCTGAATGATGAATGACTCCCACTGCTGCATCAGACAACGAGCGTGCTAGTAACAGTAGGAGCTCCCCCCCTCCCCCTCTTCCTCCCCCCTCCTCCCCCCCGCCTGGTCCTCCTGCCAGTGCTCTGACTTTGCTGCGACCGCCAGCTCCCACCAACTCCTGCGTCCTCGTTGCCTCAGCAATCCACAACAGGTCTGCACCTGACAGTGTGCCCAATTGAAAACCAACCCAGCACGCCGTTTGCTCAGCCTTCTGCTTGGCAGCACCTCCACACTGGAGCACACTTCGCCAACGAGGGACCGGAGGCACGAGTGCGCAGCTGCAACGCAGCCTAACGGCGGTTGCTCGTTGATGTGATGCGCTCCATAATGGAGGTGCAAAATAAGCAGATGGCATATGTTGGGATGGGTTTCAATCTGGCACACAGGTGCAGACCTGTTGCGGATTGGTTGAGTTGAGGAAGCAGGACTAGGGAAGCTCGCGGCCGTAGCAGAGTGAGACCACTGGAAGGAGGACCAGGCGGGGGGGAGGAGGGGGCCAGAGGAGGTGGAAGGGGGGAGCTACTACTAGCACCCAACCAGTCTGCGCCAGCACCGGCATTACGATTCAGCAGCTGTCTCTCAGGACACTGTGCACATGTTATTGAGTGTGACAGGCAGCAGGAGCTCCAGTGCCGGTAAGAGGAAGTCGCCGGGTAAAAATGTGACGCTCCACCTAACGACAGAGAGTTATTTCTGCAGGCGGAGCAATGCACGGAGCTTGTCAAGAAGGCAGCTGTCAAGAAGGCAGCGGCACAGGAAAAGAAAAAAAATATAGGAATAGCCGGACGAGGCAAACGCCCGCCACCACCCACAACTGCCGGGTGGTGAGGCGTGCTAGCTTGGTGCCTGTGCCATGTATTTCCAAGTACATGGGGGTATGCTGCAGGAGAGTGACAACAGATTATTCATGAATTCAGACGCGTGACCAAAGACCAGTGCCAGAGACAGCGACTGTCATGAATTTGTGGGTGTCGCAAGTTTGAACAATTGTGGCGACGCAGTGGGCATGCGTGTGTGCGCCACTTGCGTGTTTGGGGAAGAGCGCCGCAGCGGCTGGAGGCACCACGTCGGCATTGACGTCCCTGAGGCAGGCACAGATGCCACTCCACTCCACTAAAAGCGCGTGGAACCATGTTTGTGTGACTTTCTAGAGGGGTGGACTCCGTGCCTGCCTCAGGGACGTCAATGCCGACGTGGTGCCCCCAGAAACTGCGCCGCTCATCCCAAAACATGTAAGTGGCGCACATGCGCGTGCGCACTGCGTCGCCACAGACTTGTGAGTGCGCACACACAAGCCGCCTTTTCCCGCACAAGAGGGCGGCACAGATCAAGAAGCCAGCACTGGTGCTGCTGGGACTAACATGTAGTACTACTTGAAACAAAAACCACTGGTAGGAGTATGCAGAACACACACTTTGTTGCGCACCTGGGAGTTTTGACGGCCACAGAGGGCTCTGCGGCCGCGGCGGCGGCGGGCAAGAGGGCCCCGCCGCCGCGGGCGCAGAGCCATCATCATAGCCATCAAAACCCAGGGTGCGCAAAAAGGAGTGTGTTCTGCAGACTGGTTTTTGTTTCAAGTAATGGTAGGTGTCACTCCCAGCAGCACCAGTGCTGGTTTCTTGGTCTGCACTTTTGGGTGCGAGGTCGGGAGTCAGGGGTGTGTGTGCAGTGTTCTGCAGACTGCTTTTTGTTTAAAGTACAGTAGCGTTACTCCCAGCAGCACCAGTGCTGGTTTCTTGGTCTGCCCTTGTGGGTGTGAGATTGGGACTCAGGGAAGTGTGAGAGAACCCAGGTCATGCATGTAGCATGCAGTGCTCAGTGAAAAGGCTGTAGAAATACGCCATGTTTTATGCAAACATACCTGTGGTACTGTATTGTAAGGCCCTTCACTATTGATGTACACGGTAGGCCCTGACCCATCACTGTTCTTCGTGCATCGGCACCGCTGCCAACCGCTGTCACTGGGCTGTCACGCCACGTGGTTGGTGTTGGGTCACGGCGTATAACATGTTTTGTACGTTGTACAAAATACGGCGCATTTCTACGCCCGAAAACGCGATATACTGCGTATTTGCCCTTTCATCTGTAGACGTGCGTGTACGGCGTACGTAGTACTTGCGTACGTTGTACATGGTGATAATGCAACATTTATACGCAGTGACCCATCCCTACACGTGGTGGTTGAGATAGTGGCCTCCCCGCAACCGCCAAGTGCACACCTGATCGCACACACCTGCTGCACGTGCACTGTCTTGTGAGCACACGTGCCTTGCATGCCACTGCATGTTAAGTGGGGCCGCACACAAATACTTGAAGTATATACTTCAAGTACTACTTGAAGTATACAGAGACTTGCTGCCCGGGCAGGCGCGGTCTTTGCTTTGTTCACTCCCTTGCATGGGTTTGCCCCAGGGTGACGGCCCCTACCAGCGGGGAACCCTATAGGTCGTCGCTCCTAGATCGAGTTTTCACATGAACAAACTGCAGCCTTGCTGCACCGACAGCAGTTGTGTACGATAGTGGTCAGTGCTGGCATTGCTATGCAGATTGGTCTGAGATGACTCAGGTGAAAGCGAAGATATCGATAAAAGCATGCGATTCATCTTTGGAAAAGGTGCTGGCCCCCAAGCTACTGCCGCCCCTGGAGCAAGATGCCAGCCCAGCTAGCGGTGTAGCAGATACTTACAGTACTAAGTGTGTTGTTGTAAATAAGAAAGGACACTGCCCAGCACAGGTGCAGGGTGGTAGCTCTTGTGTCTTCGATTCTGTTGTTTCATTCAATACAACTTCGCTGGAAATGGTGAACAATGTAGCTTTACGCGGCTTCGCACCTTGAGCGGGCGCCCCAGCAGCTTCTGTCCGTCCATGCCAACAGCACGTCCCGCTGCCCTGGGGTTGGCCATCTCCACAAAGCTGCTGCCGTAGAACTGCCCTGTCTCCTTGTCCGTCACCCACTTGATGTGGGTAACGCCTGGGAGGGCGTCCTTCAGCGTGGCCTGCTCAGCAGCAGCGGGGGTGTTCAGCAGCAGTGGGGTGCTCAGCAGCAGCGGGGTGCTTAACAGCACACAGCAGCGGGGTGCTTAGCAGCACACGGCGCTCAGCAGCAGCGGGGTGCTCGGCAGCAGCGGGGTGCTCAGCAGCAGCAGGGTGCTTGGCAGCAGTGGGGTGCTTGCTCAGCAGCAGCGGGGTGCGCAGCAGCACCGTTGTGCTCAGCAGCACCGGGGTGCTCAGCAGCACCCGGGTGCTCAGCAGCAGTGGGTGCTTAGCAGCGGCGGGGTGCTCAGCAGCACACAGGTGCTCAGCAGCAGCGGCGTGGTCAGCAGCAGCGGGGTGCTCAGCAGCGCATGGGTGCTCAGCAGCAGCGGAGGGCTCAGCAGCGGAGTGCTCAGCAGTGGAGTGCTCAGCAGGGGATGCAGGTTGCAATTTTTTCCTCGGCTGGAAGTTGAACTTGGGGTGGCACAGTCTACAGCACAGCAACTCGTGGCGAGCACCAGGGTTTCCGAGGAAAATAGCACTATTTATAGTGTACGGTACCACTGTGCTGTCGCGGGCCGATGCACAGTCGCTGTTGCAACAGCCATGGCTTCCTCAAACCTTGTGCTGGTGTGTAAATGACGCGCACATTCAGCCACGATACTGCACGGCTACGCTCCTGCAACCGGCGCGTGCATGACCGCATGCCTGTGTGAAATCCACCAGGTAGTGGAAGTCTGTTTGAACTTCAACTACAAACTTCAAGAGCAAGGGTGCACAGCTCACCTCGTCGATCTTGAAGCTCAGGTTCCCCACAAAGAGGCGCGTGATCTTTCCAGGGTTGTCCACCGGCTTGGACACTGGCGGCTCTGGGACCTGCCACTCCGTCTGTGAAAACACAGCATGCAGTGCATGTTTACACACAGGGAGGGAGGGAGGGGTCAGGAAAGGTACAGTGCACTTGCGATTTAGTGTGGGATATCATAACCCCCCTAGCACCCCGCAGCAAGACTCGCATTGAAGCAAATATGGCTTTGTGTTGTGTTTACACAGACGTGTCTCTCGACCTCGCACTGAACCACATACCGTATTTAAACAAAGCGCACAAAATAGTGAACGCACAGTAGTGCTTGTAAGCAGCGGTATGCAGCATTGGCGGTGTGCAACAGTAAACTGTGTCGCGCTGCGGCAGCATGCAGCGCATGTGCACGCCACGCGGGGCGGGGGCGCGGGGCGTGAGCATAAAAGTGGGTGCTGCCAGCAGCAGGGGGGCAGCAGGAGATGCAGCCAAGTGATGCGGAATGAACAACCACAGCAGGGAGTGCTGCATCTGGCGATTCAGGGTGCGGTATGGTGGGCTGCACAGGTACAGTGCACTCGCAATATAGTGCACTCTGATTTAGTGCGGTATGCGGTTTAATGCGGGGGCCAGAGACCTGTAACAAACCGCATGATTCTATGCTTAAAGTACAAACGATACACAATGCCCAATTCGATTGAGGGCCGGTCTTGCTTTAGCGCGGGGTCCTAGGGGGGTGACACTGCGCGCACAGAATCGCGAGTGCACTGTATATTTCGAAGTACCATACACATGTGTGCATATATATACATATGTATGTATAAAACGCACACGTGCCGTATTTACATGCACTTAGAAGTATACTTCGAAGTAGGTGTACACATTGGAAGAGCAGGAATGCAACAGCCAAGTAGGAGCAGCGTGGCGCGCACCTGTGACCCTCCGCTGTTGGAGCGGGGCTTGCCCTTAGGCTTCTTGGACGCTGGCAAGCCGCTCTCGCTGCTGCCGTCCGCATCCGCCGTTGACCCCTCGTCCCCAAACGCAGCAAACTTGAACCTGTGGTGCAAGTTGAAGAGCAAGTTGAAGTACATGTTGAAGTACATGCTGAAGTAAAATTTGAAGTACAAGTACAAGTTGAAGTTGAAGCTGCCGTTGTCCGCGTCTGCTACTGACCCCTCGTCCCCAAACGCAGCAAACTTGAACCTGTGGTGCAAGTTGAAGTACACGTTAAAGTACAAGTTCAAGTACAAGTTGAAGTACAAGTTGCAATGGAAATAATCGGGCGGCGAGACGCCGGCGATATAGACGTGCAGTTGGGCATCGTGAGCGGGGCGGCTGAGGGCAGCAAAGCAGTGCTCAGCACACCTTTTAGGTTTCTCCCACATTGGGTGGCGACACAGGTGCAGTCGGGCATGGTGAGAGCGGGGTGGTGATGGCAACAACTGCAGCAGTCAGCAAAGGCATTCGTGGCGGAGGCACCGGCGGCCGGGGCCTGCTGTGTAAATGCAGTTGCTGGTGCTCCAGGTGCGACCATGGCGAAGTGCTGCTCAGCCGGTCCGTCAACAGAAGCACTGGGGCCAAAACAGGAGTGCAGGTGGTGGCGGCCACCGTAATCTGCCACACAGAGGGTGCTCGGGGGCCAGTGCCATGCCTAACAGCTCAGGAGTAACAGCTTTTGCAGTGTCGCACCCTTAATGTGGATGTCAATGCCAATGTCGATGTTAAAGTCATGGTTGACTTGCTGCTGCTTCCACTACTGCTACTCAACACTTTTTGTGAACTCAACAGCAGGAACTTCAACAGTGGCTCACCCTCCCTTTTGGCGGGCCTCTAGTCCTCCACACAGGCGGGACACCACTATTCACTGTGTGTATACTACGATGTATGTGCTTGGCCAAACAAAGTGTACATCAACAGCAGCAACTTCAACACCAGCAACTTCAACAGTGGCTCACCCTCCCTTCTTGGCGGGCCTCTTGTCCTCCACACAGGTGGGACACCGCAGCCCCCTGCGTTTGTCAGCATTGCCCGCCTGGCAGTCCCGGCACACCAGCAGGGGAACGCCACACGCAGCACACTTGCGCTTGCCACGGTACCTGAGTCAGTACCCAGGTAGAGAGTTGTAGCAAAGGCAGGTACAGTTGCAGCGGCAACGGCGGGAGGCAGCAGGGGAGGGCGGTGAGCAGTGGTAGCAGCGGTACCTCAACGATTTATTATACTTCAAGTAGGTACTTCAAGTAGGCAGAAACGGCACACCAGCAGGGTGAGCACCACACGCAGCACACTTGCGCTTGTCGTGGTACCTGAGTCATTACTCAGGTAGAGAGTTGTAGCAAAGGCAGATGCAGTTGCGGCGGCGGCAGGGTGCGGGAGGCGGCAGGGGAGGGCGGTGAGCAGAAGTAGCAGCGGTTTGGCAGGTCGGGGTACACTCAGTGGGAAGCGAGCAACAGCGGAGGCTGCAGTGTTCACATGTACAGCTCGTGTAGGAGTGTGTGTCACCGGTAGTGTTCACTTCCCCCTGAAGGATGTGGTCGGCAGCGGCGGTCACCTCCAGTACAGGCATACTGGTGCTAGAGTGCTGTCGTGAACTCTGCTTCAGGCGCAAAAAGCGCTGCGCACATGTTGTGCACGACTGGAGCAAGGATGCTCGAGCATGCTGCCCTCTCCCGCTGCTAGCCGGCAAGACCACGATGCTCAGCACCATGCACCTCTGATGCAAGCACAGCATTTTGCTACAGGGTTACCGGTACTAGTGTACCAATACCAAGAAGTGACCTGAGCCATGGTGTACCCGCTACATGCACAATGTTTGGATTACCGACTGTGTATAGTAAACGTACATGTCCCACAACTTGCTGCTGACCTGAGGCATGGTGCATTGATGCATGTAACAATGTTACCAACTGTGTAGGGTACACGTACATGTCCCATGGCTTGCTGCAGGCTGCATGCTGCCCTCCCCCCTTGCTGTCCGACAAGAGCACAATCCACAGCACCATGCACTGTAATGCAGGCTCAGCATGTTGCTGTATACCTTTAGTATGGACGTAACCTGTGCCATGGTACATGCAATGTGTGTGCAACATGAACTTCAAGTACGTTATTTTACAACCGTGTACATACTTCTTGAAGTTTATGTAAACTGAAGCACGTACATGTCCCATGGTTTCCTGCAGGATGCGCAGTTGCCCAGCATCTCCGGCCTGGTGCTGCCATCGGCCACCTTGGGCTCCACCGCGCCGTGCGCAAACCGCTTGTCGAACACATAGTTCTGTCATCAAGGGGCACATGATTAGCAGCAGCAGCAGCAGCAGCAGCAGGGCAGCAGCAGCAGCGGCAGCAGCAGCAGCAGCAGCAGCAGCAGGGCAGCAGCAGCAGCAACGGCGCGGCGGGCACAGGTTGCAGGGAGGCAGGAGGCAGCGGCAAATTGTCAGGCGACAATGGTGAGGCTTGTTGAGTAGTGGACATCACTTGTCGAAGCAGAAAATGCATCTCTCATGGCAACATGGCAGTTGCGATAGGTAAGTCATGGCCAGGCCTGGCCCTAACCACTGTGCGGCGGGGCAATGCAGGAACGCCATGAGAGTGTGGTAACGCAGGCACAAGTTGGCCGAAAAATGCGCACCCTGCTGCTGGTGGTGGTGCTGCACGGCAACAGCATGACGGTTGCTGCATGCACCTGCCACCTGCCAAGGCAGCTGCTACGCCTTGTTGGGACAAGCGGTGGTGGCACTTGCCTTCCCTGCCCAGAAGCCTCCATCCCTGTGGCATGGCACAAAAAACGCGAGACGGTGCACACCGGTATCAGCTCAGTTCTGCGCCATTGACAGTTCACTGTGTGTACAAGTTGTGCACCCTATACCACCTACTCCGAATATACCTCGGCCACTGCAACCAAGGAGCGAGGGAACGGTGTCACACTGCATGCGTGGTGTCAAGGCATGACAGCGTCAGAAGCGGCCACACCCCACACTAAAGCAAGACTATCAATGCTGCAAGCACCTCTAAGGGTGACAGATGGGGAACTGCATGCCATGAAGTTTCCTGCATGAGGTAACACAGTAGCCCGGCCCAACTCCGAGAGGGCCCTAATCGCAACCCGACAGGAGAAGTGCAGTACTTGCGGATTGCGTCTTGTACCAAGTTTATGCTGCAACACTGTAACTAATGGGGTATTCGAAGCATCATCGATACCATACCATAAAGACACAGTGCGCAATGCGCACGTGTCACAACGGGTACCTCAAAAGGTAGTGCAATTTATCAGAGACTCACTTGAACTCCTCGAGGTATCTGTGGATGCCTCCCTTGAGCTGCACCACCTCGTTCACCGGCACATCCAGCTGCCGCAGCAGGGCCGTCGCGCGCTCGCACCTGCACACGCGCACACATGAAAACAGTGTTAACAAGTGTCATAATACTAGCATTCCAAACACACATGAAAGCAGTGTTAACAATCAGCTACGCAGTGCAGCAGTTTCGCGCGCTCGCACCTGCACACCCCCACACATGAAAACAGTGTTAACAAATCTCATCTCCAACACACAAGAACGCAGTGTTAACGATTGCTGATGTAGTGCAGCGCCGCCGCGCGCTCGCGCCTGCGCACCCACGTACATGAAGCAGTGTTAACAACTGTTAACGGTACATGTTCAATACACATGATAGCATTGTTAACGATGCCACATCATTGGTGATCATGTGATATGCAGTGCCGCCGCGCGCTCAACGCGTGTACGGCCCGCACCACTCGCCGTGCACATGAAACCCAGTGTTAACAACTGCTACGTGAAACAACTTCAACATGAAACCAGTGTTAACAACTTCAACACTTCAGCGAGCACATGGTGTGTGAGCAGCTGCGAATGCACGCTGTGAACGCATGCAACCAGCGAGAACAGGTACAGTAGCGTTTGATAATGCAATATGTGCATGAGTACCAGGCACCCACAAAGTGGCATCATGCTCTAGCCACATACCATGTTCACTGTTCACTGCTAAGGGCCATGAATTTCATGGACACATGAACGCCTACACAGTGAGTGGTGAATTCGCGCTCACCTGACACCGCCGGTGCAGTACATCATGACATTCTTGCCCTCCAGGCGCTTGCGTGTCCCCTCCTGCTATGTTCATGAATTTCATGAGCACACAAACATGAACACCTACACAGTGAATGGTGAATTCACGCCCACCTCACGCCGCCGGTGCAGTACATCATGACGTTCTTGCCCTCCAGGCGCTTGCGCGTCTCCTCGGAGTTGAGCCACCCCGGGAAGTCAGTGGACTTGCGCATGCTGCACAGCGCGCGCACGCGCAGGCAGACACATGGCATGGCAGGTGCTGTCACTGTCAGTGACGGCATGGCATGTCGCTGTCAGTGGACTTGCGCATGCTGCTCAGCGCGAGCACGCGTGGGCAGAGACACGGCATGGCATGTGCTGTCACTGTCAGTGACGGCATGGCATGTCGCTGTCATTGGACTTGCGCATGCTGCACAGCGCAAGCACGCGTGGGCAGAGGCACAGCATGGCAAGTGCTGTCACTGTCAGTGAGGGCATGGCATGTGCTGTCACTGTAAGTGGACTTGCGCATGCTGCACAGCGCGAGCACGCATGGGCAGACACACGGCATGGCAAGTGCCGTGCTGTCACAGGCGTGTGTGGACCAATGTTCATGCATGTACACTACCAGGTGCGAAGTAGAGCGGTGGGTCATGGCGTGTAGCGGGTTTTATAAAAACCCCTGAAGTAGTACCAGTACGTCATACCTGCAAGTAGAAAATACGGCGTATTCTCTACGTAATTTGACGCCCAAAAGCGTGGTATTGCGTGGTACCTACATGGCGTATTTGCCGTATGAATGCGTTTGTTTTAGTATGCTTTAAAAGTATATTTTATGGGAAGTCGGTGGACTTGCGCATGCGGCATAGCGCGAGCACGCGTGGGCAGAGGCACCGCATGGCAAGTGCTGTCACAGGCCTGTATGGATCAATGTTCCTCTACGCATTTTAGTTGCGGGTCACGGCATAAACCCAAATACGGCGTATTTCTACGTATTTCTACGCTCATAAGCGCATTATACCGGCCGTATGTGCAGTATAAATGCGTTCATCTGAATACTGCGCCGACCTGCCCCCCCCTTACCCCCTCTCCCTGACACGGACGGCCAGGAGAGGTGCCAGGCTACAGGCGTGGCCTGTTGCCGGCGCGCTGCTGCTACTGCTGCTCGCCATCCACCTATACAATCTGTTGCTTGCCCTCCTCTTAGGCAGATGCCACAGCGTCCACGCACGCCCGCCGCTGCTGCTGGTACAGGAGCACTGCAGCGGCTGCTGCTGGTGGTGCACGAGCACTGCAGCAGCGGCGGCGGGAGCGCGTGGACGCTGTGGCACCTGCGTAAAAGGATGGCGAGCAGCAGAAGGAGGACGACGAGCAGCAGCAGCAGCAGCATCGCGCCGGCAAGCTGCCCTGCCCATAGCCCGGCATCCCCTGCCCGCGACCTGAGAGGGACAAAGGGGCGCAAGTCGGGGAACTGCCGGCGCCGCCGTGCCACCGCAGCCGCCGGTGCCGCCGCCGTCAGCAGCTGTGTGCCGGGCTGATATGAAGTGTACAAACTTCAACAGTGAAGTTTATGGCTCACCGTGGGTCGATGAGCTCCGCCCCGCCCCGCGGTGGTGCAGAGTGCCCAATGGCGGACTCGTAGGCGCAGGTTTGCACCGGTGTACACCCTCATGTCTCTGCGACTAACACAAACTTCAAGTGTGAAATTCATGGCTTTGTGACTAACAAAAAAACTTCAAGTGTGAAGATCATGGCTCTGTGACTAACAAAAAACTTCAAGTGTGAAGTTCATGGCTCTGTGACTAACACAGAACTTCAAGTGTGAAGTTCATGGCTCACCGTGGGTCAATGAGCTCCGCCCCTCCTGGCGGTGGCGCAAAGTGCCCAATGGCGGACTCGTAGGCATTGCGCACATCGATGATGACGGTGTTGGGCTGCTTCATGAACTCGTGGTACTCCTGTGCCTGTTTTTTTTGGAGGGATAAATCCATGAACAATTCATGAACAATTCATTAACACTTCATGCCATGGGGGGGGGATGGATAAATGCTCGCATCAATCCTGCAGTGAAGACTAGCGCCCTGTGGTTCTATGGTGGCCAGCGCAAAGCACATGCAAGCATTACAGATGTTTGCAATCTTTTGCTGTTTGGTTGGGGGGGGGGACTCACTCACGAAGAGGTGCCCGCCGCCGCCTGCACCATGCCACCCATAAATAGGAGTCCAATTTGGTACAACATATCCTGAAATATATTTATTGTTCTTGGTTTGGGGGCGTTATTCACTCACGGTGAGGTGCCTTCCACCGCCTGTGAGAGGTGGGGCCTTGTGGTGTGCCAGGCCATAGCCGACCAGCTCTGACACCGGCCACACATTCATCTCCTTGAAGCACTGGCCTGCGGAACGAAAAAATCATATGAGAGGTGAACAGACATGAGAGGTGTATACTCCAAAGTATCTACCGGTACAACATCTCCTTGAAGCGCTGGCCTGCATCATTTATGAGGGGAGGTGGAAAGGGGACGCATTGGGGTGGATGTCCCTATGCTCACCAGCAAGGGTGGCTGCAGGGAGCAGCAGCAGCCACGGGCAGGTTGGGATGAAAGAACTGGCAGTGGGCAGTGCTTAATAATCACACTTCCCACACCTCGTACACACTTTACATGATGCTACTGTGGTATACAGTATTCTTCAAAGTACATGTGGACTTCTGAAGTATTCATACATGGATGGTAAATGTTCACTTGCGTACATCCTTCAGTACATGGTGTACTGGAGTCGCGCGTTGTGAATATTTTAACTTGTGGGCGTGCAAAAGCCCATGCCACGCCTGCCAGCATACACAGAGCCATGACACATGCCCGACAGCGTATGCACGCAAATGTGTACACAAACTCGCAAATCTTTGCACAAAAAGCAGGAAGTGCAGCTATGTGCTTTGCGAAGTACACGGTAGTTTAATGTACACATGCACTTGTGGGTGTGAACGAGGCCATGCTATGCATGCCCGCACGCTGGCGTAAGCGACGGCCGAATGTTAGGCGACACAACTGGAACATGTAACAACAATTGTGCGAGAGAGAGCTTGTAGGTAAACCCTAGGCAGCTGAAATGCCGAAACGTAAGGCTGGTGGTGGGAGAGGGAGCGGGGAGACTATGGCCCCCCTGTTACAGCTGCGATACCCTACCATCGTCCTGGAGGACGGCACAACCCAGGAGCAGCATGCCCTCAAGCGCACCGTGCTGAACAATTTGGTTCTTTTGTCCTTTGGCTGGTCAACTGCACGGCTCTCACAGAACCGGGCATGCCCGCGCACAGCGTTGGTGTTGGGTGAAGCTGTGCTACGCCTGATATGTCCCATGATATGTGGCAAAGAGGCACACCGGCATCAATGCTTCACGATCTGGCACTTCAAACTGACTGGGTTTGAAGTGCCAGCGCCTGACGCATTGGTGCCGGTATCACTCAATGCCAGTGGTGCTTCAGGCGCCGACACTGCAATCCACATAATTTTGAAGTGCCGAAGCCTGAAACATTGGTGCCGGTATTACTCAGTGCCAATGGTGCTTCAGGCGCCGGCACTTCAAACCCCGATACGTTTGAAGTGTCGAAGCCTGAAGCACCATTGGTGCCGATATGGCTTTTTGCCACATATGAGGCGTAGCACACCTTCCCCCAATACCAGCACCGCGCCCGGTCATGTCTGCCTGTGTGAGAGCCGGGCTGTTGATGAGTCAAAGGACACAAAACGTTCAGCACGGTCCGCTTGAGGGCATGCTGCTTCCGCGTGGTACCGTCCTCCAAAACGATGGCAGGGTATTGCAGCAGGGGGGCCTGAGCCTGCCTGCCCCCGCCCCCAGCACCAGCCTTGCGCTTCGGCATTTGCAAGAGACGAGGGAAGCAGAAGCAGTGGTGGAAAGCTGCCACTTTCGGGCAGGCGTGGCCGTCCAGGAAGTGAAGCTGATGCAATATATACATGTATACACTTCGGGAGTATACCTGAAGTACAATCTTCAAGCATATACTTCGAAGTACACACTTCGTCTTATGTAGTGCCTCTGAAGTAAAAATATGGGCCGAAGAACCCGGATGCAGGCATTTTGAACGTTCCTGGGAACAGGAACAAACAAGAACCGCAGTTGACAGCAGCAGCAGTGGCGCGGACAGCACCCGCTTACTGCCCATGCCTGGACAGCGCGAGCTGCGTGCTGCACAAGCACCACCGAGAGCGCCAGCTAGCAGGGGGTTGTGACTTCTGTGGCACGTGCGCATCCCGTGAGGCAGCCAGGTCAGGCACACATACCCTGCTGCTCACTGCTGCTCGCGTTTTTTTCTTCTGCTGCAGGGAGTGGAGGCCGCATTCAAATTTACACTGCAGATAAGCAGCTGAAGCTGGTATTTTCCCCTCCTGCACATCAAGTGCCTGCGGTCATTTTTATTTTGATCGGCACCTCAACGCCACCTGCAACAGCAGATGGGTCTGGGCTGCTTGGTGCATGGTACTTTGTACATCATGACTTCGTACATTACGGACCTCATGCATTTCTCAGTGCATGCCCAACAGCAAAGCATCAACAACAAAAAACACACCAGCTGCGCCTCACATGCGTGCTTCGTTCCCAAAATTCTGAGCACAAGTTGTTAGGCAGCGCTCAGCGGTGCAGTCCTGCAAGTTGAAGTGGCTCTCCCCATGTTGAAGTGACTCTCCCCTGAATTGTGCAGTTGAAGCGGCCCTCTTCTGAAACGTGCAGCTAACAGCAACAGCCACAGCATGAAACAGTACTTTGAGCAGCCCAGCCCTGCAAGTCCAAGTGACCGCTCCCCACTTACAAGTGACTCTCCCCCAAAGTGTGCAGCTAAACAGCAACAACCACCACATCTATGTGTGCAGTGGGTGTCACACGTGCGGCAACGCACCCTTTCAAGCAACCACCAACAGTAGCAGCAATATTAGAGTCCTACCTTAAATGGCGTAAATGCCCGGGTTGGGGAAAACCACCCGAGAGTCTACTACAGCTGACAACACGCAACAGTGCGGCGGAAATTTACATTTGTAGGTACTGAAAACAATGACCAGGGTGTTGAAGTTATCAACCCAGGAAACCTACTTCAAGTACTAATTGAGACCCGACATTAGTATGGATTTGCAGGGTGCAGCCAACACCTCAGAATTAGGCAGCCCATCTACGCACTTGAAGTTCCGCCACATCCTTCAACTTGAAGTAAAAACTCATCTTCGGGCAGGCCATCCGTGTACTTGAATTCTGTCTCCCCAAGGTCTCCGGCTGCCAGTCCACGTACTTGAAGTTCACCACAGACTTGAAGTTGAGGTAAAAACTCACCATTGGGCAGGCCATCCGTGTACTTGAAGTCCGTCTCTTCAAAGTTTTCCGGCTGCCAGTCTCTCAGCTCCTGCGCAAATGCGCGCGCACCATCCTTTGGCCCTGTGATGGTGGCATTCAGGCCCTCCCGCGCCACGCGCACACGCCCCGTCATGCCGCACCTGGTACACAATAGCAATATACAAACAAAATCATGTGGGTCAGAAAAACATAACAGCAACATGCAACCAAGCAAGTGACGCCCTCACGCGCCACGCGCCCCCCCCCGTCATGCCGCACCTGGCATACAGTAGCAACAAATGAATGAAAATACGTGGGTCAGAACAACACAATTGCAACAGTTACAACATGCAAAAGTGCGGAAAAAGCTGCTTTTTTGTGCCGCTCATGCACGGCCTGGGGTGCCGCAGCTGACAAACTTCTAATTTTTTAAGTTGAACAGAACCGTCTGTTGAAGTACAATAGCAACAGTTGAACGAATGAAACCATGTCCACCGTAGCTGTTATTTTGAACACTCCTAGCCACGGCGCACCTCTCAGGACCGGATACTTGAACAGGAACTCGTTGGCCTGCGGTTGGTGACCTTCAACTACCCACCACTCAGGCCGTTTTTCATAGCGACACAAAGCCATGGGCACTGATTTCAACCTATGGCTTGTGAACATGTCCAAGATGCCATGCCAGGCGCTTTCAGCAAGGGCATCAGAGGCGTTAGACGCTACACGCGGTGCCGGCGGCCTACTACATACTTCTAGAAGTATATACAATATACTACTCATGAAGTATATGTAGTGTAGGTACAAGGTATGCACACAGAGAGCCACGCTGCACAGTATGTATGGCCACGCGGCTGACACACACCCATGTTAGCGCTGGCGGCAAGGCTTCCGTGCCGATGAAGCAGCACCACATAATGGCGTGTAACCCATGTCAAACCCTGCACGCAACAGAATACTCAACAAAATACTCGTGTCACAATGACCTTCACAATGTACATCTATTCATTTTCCATTGGTTTTTCATCGATGAACCACCTCTTGGCGACCGCGGCCACAAACTTGAGTGCCTCGTCCAGCTGTGTACAGCTCATCAATTCACAATGAACTTCATGTAAGACGCATTTTTTTCACTTCCATGCATTCTTCATCGATCCATGCATTTTGCATCGACGACTCACCTCTTGGCCGCCGCGGCCACAAACTTGAGCGCCTCATCCAGCTGAGCAGCCGACCACGGTGGCTCCACGTACTGATAGAACAGCACAAGCGTGGTGTCTCCCTTGGCCTCCCGCCTGAAGCGCGTTCCCTGGGGCTGCGCCTGGCCATGTGGAATCACATCGCTGCCTGCTCAGCAGTCCACGGTGCCCGTCACCAGCACCAACACCAGCAGTAGCCGCAGCAGCGGCGTAGGCAGCGGCGGCATGCCACCAGCAGCAGCGGTGGCAGCAGCAGCAGCGGCGGCATCAGCAGCAGCGGCAGCGGCGGTGGCGGCGGCGGCACGCCACCACCACCAGCAGCAGCAGCAGTGGCTGGCGGCAGCGGCAGCACCAGCCGCAAACCAGCAGCAGCAGCAGTGGCATCCGCAGCAGCTCCTTTCCCTCCCCTCCCCACACATAATGGCAATGCCGGTCTGTAATTCCAAAACTGTCAGATAATGATCGTCAAACATTGTAAAGCAGGCACACAGTCTTGGTATGTGGCGATATACTTGGCTGCGGGCACATGCATGCGGAAAACCTGCTTGCACGCGTACACAAATAACACACGTTTGGGAGCAGCTTCTAGTACCCACCAGGTTCCAAGCCATCGCCCCCCTCCCCCCCCGCAGCCCCCGCATCACTGGACGCCACGCTGTCCTCCCTCTGGCGCTTGTGCAGCTTTGCCCTCTGGTGAGCATCGGCGGCCCTGTCGGCTGCCTCCACCGCCACATCCTGGCGCGACTGTAACTCTGCCTGGTCGCGCCGCCGCTTGCTCTTGCGCGCAGTCTCCTTGTGCTCAGCAGCAACTTTGTGCTCAGCAGCAGCTGTGTGCTCGGCGTCCTGGGTGTGGTTGTGCGGTGGGATAGGAGGGGGGCGCGCGGCGGCATGAGTGAGGCGGTGGTGCACGTAGCGGTGCTGGTGGTGCCTTGCGGTCGGTAGCGGCTGTATGTGGTCACTTATTACTGTACAGCAAGAACATATAGTGTAAAGGTACATATGTGTACATATGCAAATGTTATAAATGTGTTGTCGTGCCGTCTGTGCCCAGCATAATGCACACGCACTACTTTCATGTAATAACCACTTCTGCATGCATCCTACTGTGTGCATAATCCTCAATGTTTGTACAACGAAGTATGTGTGGTTAGCATGCGGTCTTGTGCGCATGATTTCATGTGTGTGCGGCTCAAACACATTATGAGCGTGAAGCCCAGCTGTGTCCGGTTAGCCTGGGTGCCGCTGCTGGTTTGTTTCCTGGGCCATCCTGGCATGACCACAACAGCAACAGCACAAAACATGAAAATGACTTCGCTCTTGGTGTGCAGCAGGTGCTGTTCTGTTTTGTCTGCCGCGGCGCTCCCGGGACGTGAGCCGGAGCCATGGCACACTAAAGTGTAAGCAGCATCAGCCCGCAGTAATGCCAGCAGCGGCAGCATCGCGGACAGGCTGGGAGCCCGTTTTTGCCTTCTTTCAGACTGCTAGGGCCCAAGTTGAAGACGCGTGTGGCTCGCAGCTCCCGGCCCGTCACGCACACACCAAAGACTGAAGAACCCGCGCACAAACCACACTCACCTGCTGCTCTGATGCGGAGCTTCCGCCAGCAGACGAATCGCCTCCGTCGCTGCCAGCCCCCCCCTGCTGCTCCTGCTGCTGCTCCTTGCCTGAGTGCTGGTTCCCAGCCGCAGCCTGCCTCTTTTTGAGGCGCTTTTCGAACTTTTTGATCCTGGCGGCGTCGCCCTTGCTGCGAGCCTTGTCCAGCTTCTTGAGCAGCTTCTTCAGCTTGGGGTCGGAGGACTGCTCTGCGTCCACCTTCATGGTGACCGCCGCTCCTGGACAGCCGCCGCCAGCCACCAGAGCAATGGCGGTGTGTGTTGCTATTGCCTGTGATCATGTGCCCTGCTCTGCTCAGCAGCTTCGCATCTGCAACACGTGCGCAGCGCAGCCACTTGGCAGTCTGCTGGTGCAGGCACACACCTGGCGGCACAGGCAGACAGCGGGGCCAGGTGGCGGCAAAGGCACAGCTTCAGCATCATGCGTCCAGGACAGCGCAGGGGGGCAGCTGCCCTTGCTGCCTTGGCGGTGTGCGGTACATGCACCGCTGCTCCTGCGGCCGCCAACAGCGCTCGGCGGGCGAGGCCTCACACCTCGGCAAGTGCACCCACCTATCACCAAAGAGCACCAGCAGGAGCCAGCAGCCGCAGGGCACTCACCACCTGTGCTATAGCAGGCTGCCGCCCTGGAGCTCCTGTTGCCCTCTTGCGGTGGCTGCAAGAGCATTTTTGCTATGTGTGTGCACATGTTGCTGTTGCCGATGGACCCAAGGCTTGAGGCACATGCAGGTGGAACTCGCTGATGGCTGCTGCTGCTGCTCCGTGCTAATGTGCGGTTCCCGCAGGCGTCATGGTTGCGGGCGAGGCCGCAGCTGCCCGTGCTGTCGTTGCGCGGAGGCAGCAGCGGCGAAGGCGCGGATGCCACCCCACCAGCAGCACTTGCAGATGCGATGGCCAAACTCAAACAGGAGCCAGCAGCCGCTGCTAGCGTTGCAGCACCAGGAGAGGCGTCTAAACACCGCTCTCACCACAGCAGCGAAGCTGAAAAAAACACCAGCTCAGGTACGAAAGCTTGCTCCGTTTTACCAGACCATTAGCGTTTTTCAAAGAGGCAACAGAAGTAATAAAGTTCAATGACTGCTTCATGCATACAAGCTGGTACAGCGGTCAAGCAGTCACAGTTATATATCTTTTTATATGATAAGTATGTTTGCACCACATTATGTTAAGCGCGATCAGCACGCCTACACACACCGCTGCACACCTAAATCCGGGTACTGATGTCCAGGTGAAGCAATGCTTAGAGTGCTTGGACCGGCTGGACAGCTGTGCACTGGTCAGCTGTTGGCACTCACACGCTCCTTGTGCGCAGTACTGGAAGTGTTTCTTAGCAGCGACAAGCTTCTTCGTAACAGCTACCAGCTTCACTGCGAAGCCGCTTATTCCCAGCCAATCGCACAGACATGCTGGGACGCTGGCCTTACATGCAAGTGCAGCCTGTTCAAACGCACTTGTTCTTAGATCTGCTGTTATCACAGAAATTACAATGTACCAACGATTCCACTATGCACATGGTCGCATGTGCACGGAACCGCCCCTCCCACCCTGCTTGTAGTGACCAGGTAACCACCATGCGCACTGCCTTTTTTTTTTTTGCACGTACACCTTCCGGCAGCAGCCACGCCACCGGAGCAGGAGCAGGCAGCGGCGCCACAGAAGCCCAGGAATGTCAACGTGGTTGTCACCACCATCAAGCTCAGCGGCTTTGTCGACCAGAGGTGCGTGGACCTGCCAGCCACTGGTAGCTGGTGTTTTTTCTTTCTCACAGTTTTACTCTCGTATGTGTAACACCTGTACTTCGAAGTATGTGGGGGGTGGGCACATCGCCTGTGTATGAACCCACTGCTGTGTGGGGCCTCCCTTGCTCAGCGCTGCCCGTGCTTTTTTATTTCTATTTTTTCTCACTATTTTATTTTTTACTGTGTGCTGCAGGCGCAGCTGCAACTGTTGTGCCGCGCACACAAGCAAACCAGCACTGCGCCTCTTCACAGATGTGCTGGCGTGACTGCTGAGCTTATGCTGCCGCGCTGCACCGCTGCTGCTGAGCACTGTCAGTGCCACACTGCACTGCTGCTACTGCCGCCAGCGCGCCGAACACTGCTGCTGCTGAGCACTGCTGGTATGACGCTGGAAACTGCTGCTGCTTCTGAGCACTGGCCACCACACGCAACGCTGCTGCTGCTGCCGCGCACAGTTGCCACCGCGCTGAACACCGCTGCTGCTGCTGAGAACTGTTGCCACCGCGCTGCACACCGCTGCTGCTGCTGCTGCTGCTGAGCACCGTTACCACTGCACTGCTGCTGCTGCTGAGCACTGCTCCTACCACGCTCAGCACTGCTGCTGCTGCTGAACGCTGGCGCCACCGTGCTGCACACTGCTGCTGCTGCTGAGCACTGTTGCCACTGCGTTGAACACTGCTGCCACTGAGCACTGTTGCCACCACACTGAACAAAGATTGCTGCTGCTGAGCACTGTTGCCACTGCGCTGAACGCTGCTGCTGCTGAGCTCCGGCAGGTGCCAGGTGCAGCTGCCGGCGACTGCGACGGTGGCAGAGCTCAAGGAGAGGCTGGCGCAGAGGTTCCCTGGGCGGCCGCCGATGTCCATCCTGCGGCTGTTCTCGGGTCTAACACTCTTGGAGGATGGGGACGTGCTGGGAGAGCTTGACAGGGTCAGTGTGCTCAGCAGGGCAGGCATCAGTGGTGCAAAGTGTGGGGAGCGAACAGGATTAGAGACCCTGGTACCTAGTCCACACCCTCAAATATGAGTGCTAAGGAGTACCACATATATACACACAGAACGGAAGTAGATGCGTGAAACACTCTGCTGGGATGATGCAATAGACGTTGCTGTATCTTCATGCCGGGGGGGCTTGTCCCTTCCAGCACCTGTGCCGCGCGCCCCAACGTGGTTATCTTGCGTGTGGGTATTGGGTCAGTTGCAGCCGCGCACGTCACGAGTTTGAATCATTTCGGCGGCTGCTTTCTTACAGTTGCCTACCCACCTGGCTGGATGTTGTGATGTGTCCAGAGATGTACACCGTTATTGCCTTCGTATATATTTATAAATAGCATACCGTATACTAATAGTGGGTGTATTCTGCATTTTCTTGTCTGACATGCTGGTGACTGGATGGTGGTGTACTGGCACCACTTTGCCGGGAATGTGTTTGGTGAGCAGCTGTTCAAGCAGCATTGAAGTGCTCAGCATTCCCGGCAGCACGTTGGTCAGCAGGTCAGCAGCACCAGCAGCAGCACCAACTATAGTGATGGCGACCTGCGTCAGCAGCAGGTCGCTACTACCGCAGCCGTAGCAGTGGCACCGGTCACAGCACCACGCGTCCCGTCCACAGGCTTGAAGCAGCAGCTGTGGCCGCAGCAGCTGGTGTGCCCGTTTTACTCTTCTTCTTATAATGAATGTACAGGATTTTTCAGATTAAATTGTGTAAACATGCACAGTGCCATGCACAATGCATTGCACAAGTTATATTTACATTTTATTGTACCGTGTTCATGTGTGCTGCGCAGACAACGCCGGACAAAATACAGCTGGTCCTGGACATACCGCCGCCCATTGACCCGGAGGTGTTTGACCCCGCCACGGCGGTGCCCAGCAGCAGGTACACCTTGCTCAGCAGCAGCAGCGTGTGTGTGTGGAACACTTGAAGTTGAAGTTTCTATATTAGTCATCGAGACATGAGGGCGTGTGCGCACCGGTATAAACTACTGGGTAATTAGTCGGGCGGGTAGGGCGCGCTCAGCAGCGAGATGTGCTTGTAAGCGTCGACGGCGGGCGCAGTGCCAGGTGCTGCCGCATGGTGAAGGTGAAGTTTCAATTGAAGTTGGTAGTGAGCTCGCCACGGCAGTGCCCAGCAGCAGGTACGCCCTGCTCAGCAACAGCGGCGTGTGGCGGACAACTTGAAGTTGAAGTTTGAATTGAAGTTGGTAGTGTGACCCCGCCACGGCGGTGCCCAGCAGCAGGTACGCCCTGCTCAGCAGCAGCGGCGTGTGATGGAAAACTTGAAGTTGAAGTTTCAATTGAGTTGCCCAGGAGCAGGTCCGCAGTGCACAGCAGCAGCAGCATTGGCGTGGGCATTGCGGTGCAGATGAGTTGAAGTTCAAGAGTGGGGAAGTTGAAGTTGAAAGTGTGGGGACGTTGATGAAATTGCAGGGTCACACAGACATAGGCAGCAGCGCGCCAGCATGTGGTGGTTATCACGTGCAGTTCTGCATGACAACTGTGTTGCCTTTGTAGCCAAAAACTGGTGAGTTGGTGTGGTATAAAATGAATACCTCAACAATGGGTGATGTTCGTGCCCCTGCCTCAAACACCATATGATTTGCACATGAAAACCCCTTCCCACTTCCCACAAGCCCCCCCTGCAGGGACAGCCAGCTGGAGGCCTACTAGAGAAGCAGCATACTTGAAGTACAATTGTTGACATGGAACCCCCTTTCTGCACCCCACGGAACACAATGCAGGGACAGCCAGCTGGAGGCGTACTGCGCGAACCTGGCGGCCCTCACCCAGCTGCACGTTTGCACACATAACTCCTAGAGAGAGGCAGCATATATCATATATAATTGCTGACATGAACCCCCATTTTCTGCACTCTATGAAACCATGCAGGGACAGCCAGCTGGAGGCGTACTGCGCGAACCTTGCAGCCCTCACGCAGCTGCAGGCGGGAGCGAGGCGCGTGCTGGTGGGAGACAAGACCCCCTTTGCCTCCCCCTTGGCCAATGACGAGATGGCAGTTTCGCTGGAGATGCAGGCCCACATGGCGAATGCAGCAAAGCTGCTGGGGGGGACGTACACGCCGCAGGAGGGGAAGGGGGGGGTCAGGGATGGGGAGCTGCCTTTGCCGCCCATGCCGCCCGCAGGGCCTCTGCATGAGGTATGTGTTGAGTACCATTTCATGTGGTATTTATATGCTAACTCGTAAGTAAACAAAAACTACTGGGGGGCACGTACACGCCTCAGGAGGGGAAGGGGGGGGTCAGGGATGGGGAGCTGCCTTTGCCGCCTATGCCGCCTGCCTCTGCATGAGGTATAGGTATATTGAGTATTCTTTCATGTGGTATTTATATGCTAACTTGCAAGTAAACAAAACTGCTGGGGGCACGTATACGCCTCAGGAGGGGAAGGGGGGGGTCAGGGATGGGGAGCTGCTGCTGCCGCCCATGCCGCCTGAGGCCTCTGCATGACGTATGTGTCAATTACCATTAGTCCCATAAGTATCTGGTCAAATTATTCTTTATAGACAAAAAAGTTTTGCAAATAGTGTTTTCAGTGTACAGCGTCAATGTGTGTGATAGCCAACTTCAAGACGCACATGCTGATAACTTCAAAATTGTCAACTTCAACTTGGAAGTGAAGTTGCAGTCGATTCCAGCCGACCTTCCGGTTCCCGGCAGGTGCGAAATCGGTCTTTTTTTAAGTTTGGCGGGAAGGGCAGAAAAGCACCCAAACACACACCACTTGGCAGGGGCGACCACACACGACGCACACACTA
>JAULBY010012169.1:5988-23420 GCA_032358315.1 Ophiocytium majus | reverse complement strand
CTATCCCATAATTGTTAGTTGGTCTATCTATAATATAAGGAATATTGTATGTTCTACCCCAGGCCGTTACCAACATATCAGCTGCGGCTTTTGTAGCCGAGTATGGGTTAGATGGTTTAAGTAAATCTGTCTCCATATGTTCTCCTTCTTCAATATCACCATATACTTCATCTGTACTAAAATGTAAAAGTATAGGTTTATCTGAATGTTCTCCTCTGTGGTTTTTAATTAATTCTAATAGATTGTGTACTCCATTTATGTTTGAAGATACAAATTCATCACTGTTAGTTATTGAATTACCTACGTGAGTTTCGGCGGCCGTGTTAATTATATAGTCACAATCATAAAGGAATTTTAAATCGTTTATATCGCAGTTAACGAATGAAAAATTATCATATTCGTTAAATTCTGTTAATAAACTTCCATTAGCTGCGTAAGTTATCTTATCAACTCCTTTTACATACCATCCTTTGTTTAGGCATGCTCTTGTTACATAGGATCCTATAAATCCTAAACAACCTGTTACGTAAACTACTTTCATTAAATCATTCCTTGTCTAGTTAAATAATCTTGAATAAGTTGTATTCTAGCTTCTCTAGGTATTCCTGTTACATGCATAAAATACCAATCTTCGGGAATAGGTCTTCCTGTGTAAAGGTAATTAGAAACCATGCAATTCCAACGGTATCCTATATCAAATACAGGGACATTGTTAACTGTGGTATAATAATTAAAATAATCTTGTTCAGCCCATTTTCCTTTATTGATTAGCTTCATATCAAGATCATTATAATTGAATATTTCCTTTTCAGTATTGTCAACTAACATTACATCTATATTATAATATCCCTCAGGTCTTACACCAAATGCATTAAAACAGTCACCCATTAAATCACCGGCATGGTGACCTTTATCTTTAGGTTGATCTATAAAAACCCCAATTTGCCCTTCAGGAACAACATCAAAGATATTAGGAGCATATGGTTGAACTAATACATCTGATCCTACCCAAAGAATTCTATCATATAGTTGAAACAGATCATGAGCATACCATCTATCACAACTAGGAAACCATGTTGCTCCATCATTTTCAAACTTATCTATAATTTTTTGAGTTGATTCTCTCATTATTAGAAGATCAAGATTATGATTTTCACAATATCTTTCTAAAAATGGATATGTTAATGAAGTAAGTTCAGTTTGGTTAGTTGAGTACGTTAGTACTAGATTTTTTTTCTTCATATTATTTGTTAAAGAATTTATCTACAATTGTTTCTATATAATCAATTTGTTCTAAAGTAATTACAGGTGAACATCCTAAGAAAAATGTATCAGTTGTTACTTTTCTTGATACTGGGTATTTTTCAATTACTTCTTTTGAATCGATTAAGTGAGAGTATCCAGGTTGTAACATAATGTTACCTGCAAAGTAAGGTCTTGTTTGAATTTTATTTTTTTCTAAGTACTGACAAAATTCAGCTCTTGTAAAATCCATTCCATCTCTAACTGTTAATGCTACCGCAAACCAGTCTGGGTCTGATTTATCTGTTGCTTTAGGTAATATGAATTTATCTTCATATTTTTTAAAGATATCAACAATTGCTTTATGATTTCTTCTTCTTAATACTCCAATCTCTTCTAATTTACCTAATTGAACATTACCCATTGCTGCTTGTAATTCAGTTGGTTTTAAATTATAACCAATTTCTTCATAAGTGTATTTATGATCAAATATTTCATTAGGAAGACTTGGTAACCAGTTACTAAATCTAATTCCACATGAACCACATTCTAAAGCATTTGCTTTACCTTGACAATAACATCCTCTACCCCAATCTCTAAAACTTCTTAATATTTTTTCTAATTGAGGATCACTACATGCTACAAATCCTCCTTCACCCATTGTAATATGGTGTGCCGGATAGAATGAACATGAAGCCATTTTACCAAATGAACCTAACATTTTACCATCATAAGTTGTTCCTAATGCGTCACAACAGTCTTCTAATAAGATTAAGTCATATTTGTTTATAATTTCCATTAATCGATCCATGTTAGGTGGATTACCTAATACGTGAGCGAATGTAATAATTTTAGCATCTGGATGATCAATACATGCTTGTTCTACTTGATCTAAATCTAGGTTTAAAGATTCTAATTCAATATCAACAAATATAGGTGTAAAGCCTACTTGAATAGCAGGACTAAGTGTTGCTGGGAATCCAGCTATTGGAGTGATTACTTTTGTACCTTTAGGTAAGTTCATTCCTCTTTTAGACGTTAAAGCTAACATCATTAATAAATTAGCACTTGATCCACTGTTAACAATAACTCCGGTTTTATGTCCTAATTTTTTGGGAAAACGTCTTTCGAACATTGCTCCTTCTTTTCCTAAAACTAACCAACCTTCAAGCATAGTTCTAACAACGGCTTGTGCTTCTTGACCATCAAAATAAGGTCCGGCATATTGAACTAAGTCCTCACCTGCTACCCATTTCTTTTCACTGTCTTTGTTTGTAATGTACTCTTGTACTAGATTTAAAATATTATCCATAACTAATTTTTATAAGGTATCGTAGTAATTATTTTGTCTTTCTTGTCTGTCAATTGTTTTTGGATGGTATAAAGCATAATCCTCTTCTAACGGTAAAACAGTATATGATTTAAAACCTTCTAACCTTTCATGAACTTTATTTATCCATTTAACATCAGATGAATTTCTAAATATTCTCCATTGAAGATCAGGCCAATTAACCCATCCTTGTTCAGTTACTTCCCATCTCCATTTTATAAGATGTTCACGTGTTAATCCTTCTACAGTATTAACTCTAGGAACTAATAATACATCCAATCCTGGATTTGATTCTAGGATATCTGGTAGGGTTTGGATAAGGGTTTGATTTGGTATTTCATCAGCATCTATTTGAAAGATATAATCTCCTTCACAATGTGATGTTAAGTTATTCTTAAATGCTCCAAAGTTGCCATTTAAGGCATAGCTAACAAATTTAATCTTATCTTCAAAGATTAATTCATTTAAGTAGTTCTGTACTGCTACAGTTTCCATTGACGGATTAGTTAGTTCATCTTGCTGTACTACTATCTCATCTTCTTTACGTTTGTGTGAAAGGAGGAAATTCACTAAACGTTTAATCTCCTCCAATTCATTACAAACTGTTATTGCATAACTTATTTTCATTATTTTACAATGCGTTTAATCGTGTAACTGCTAAAGCATATGATTCTTTTGGGAAATATTCTATACCCGATAAATCAACTTTGTGTGTTTGATTTTTAGGAAATTTAGATTTTTCCTCATCTTTAATAGGTGTTAATGGTGCCACTGACCACCCCCAAGTATCTTTGTTAGAACCATTAGGAAATAATATTCCTTTCCCAGGCACATTGATTGTACTAGGATACCAGACAAATTCATTTTCATCTATAAATTCTAAATCTTTGATTAATTCAGGTAATACCTCTCTAGATGATTTTACAAAGTCACTATCTTTAACCATATGTGAAGTACTTCCATAACCACAATTAAAACACATCCATTGTATAAATTGAGGGTTGTGGTATTCATAACACATTTCGGCATCACAATGAGCACATTTTACTAAGTTATCTTCCATTTTATTTTATTTTTGTCAGTTTTGGTAATTTAAGTTCAACATGTTTAGGAAATTCCGGTACATATTTAACTAATGTTTCATTTAAAGCCTCAGTCATTTTATCTAATGAGAAATTTTGTTTATTTCTAAAAGCAAGACGTTTTGCTTTTTCCTGGTAATCTTTATACTTATCAAATACATCCGTAAAAGCATGTCCTACTTGATTATCATCTGGTCTAAACCATTGGCTATCAGATAATATAACATTAGGTACATGAGCACTTGGGTGAACTTGTTGTAATGTTCCTCCAACTAAACCTGCGAATTCTGAAGGTAAGAAATCAATATGACCACTCCAACCAGAAGCAATGATAGGTTTTCCAACAACACTAAATTCTAATAATGGTCGTCCAAATCCTTCACCTTTTGTGAGATTAACCATTGCCTTTACTTTTGGGTGATTGTATATGGCATTTATTTCACTGTCGCTCAAATCGCCGTGTATTAAGTAAATATTAGGCAATTTGCTACCAGCTACTGTTTTTCTAACATCATCTATCTTTTTTAAGATTCTATCTCTATCTAAAATAGAAGTTGCACCTTGAGATACTTTTAAGATCAAAGCAGGTTTGGTTTTTTTATTTTTAAATACTTCTAAAAATGCTTTAATTGTATATCCAACATTTTTTCTATCTTCTCCAAACTCTCCTGGAAGCCAATGTCCTACAAATAAGTAACAGAAATCTTCAGGGATTGTGTTTAAATCGTTACACACATCATAATTTGGTTTTTCTGTAGTCTTAAAGTATTTACTTAAATCAGCTCCTTCAAATAATATTTCTATTGGTGTTTTTAATTCAACAGCTCCAATTGGTTGCCCTGCTTGGTTTCGTTGTTCAAACTTACTTGCTTGGAATACTTTTTTAGAATGGTCTGATGAAGTTAGTATAAGATTCATTCGATTACATCCTTCAATCCAACTAGGATCACAAACTGTAGTTTCAATACCTGCTGTTACTCCAATATTAAATTTTCCTACTGGTTGGAATTCATTTGGTACTGTAATTTGAATCCAAATTTCAGGTTGTGACGGTAGATTCATGGTTAACGCCCCAGCAATTCTATCTTTTAGATCTTTTTCCTCAGGAATGTCTTCATTTAATGCGCCGAATGGAGTTTGTCCCCATCTTTGAGATAAAATTCTAATATCCCATTCTTCACCTTTAGAGGCAATAAGTGACTTTACAAAATCACGTGATCTAGCTCCATATCCACTAAATGTGTCAATAGGACAGCTTACTATACAAATTGGTTTACTCATAACGAAATTACAGTTTTATTTTGTTTTGCAGATAATTCTTCTATTTTGATAAAATCATGAGATTTTCTTGGCACCCAAGTATCAAATGTTTGATCAATGTATTTAATAACATTTTTACCCATATTAGTTGAAGTCATCATAGCTTCATCGGATAAAGTCCACTCACGTGCGGATTTTCCTAAACGTTTGCGCTTTTCTGGGGATAAATTATAAATAGCTGTAATTTGGTCGGCAGCATCTCTAAAATCTGCTCTATCATCAAATATATAAGGTGTTGGTACTGAACCAATTAAGCTCATATTGCTAGGGAATACTGGGAAGGCCCATTCGCCACATTCTTTATATACTCCAAAATGATTCGATCCAAACTCTTCTGTAAATTTAATCCAATCTCCATTTTCATCTTCAAAACGCATTTGATCCTGCATACCACCTGTTACGTTAGCTATAATAGGTTTACCACACATCATAGCTTCAGTTAAAGATAATCCCCAACCTTCATTTGATGAAATTAATATTCCAGCGTCAGCACAGTTGTATAATAAATTCATTTGTTCAGGAATAAATCTGTTTAATCCTGTAAGAAACACATTTGGTGGTGTTTTACCCCAGATCATTTCGATTACTGCTGGTAAATCTGTACCATTTTCATCTACTGGTTGGGTATGAGCGATAAAGGCTACTTTATCTTTTTTATCTTCAGGAAGACCATCAATGAATAATTTCCAAGCTAATAAAGTATCAGGGAATGATTTACGTCTGATGTTTCTTGAATTAAACATTAATACAAATTCGTATTCTTTATTTCCAAATAAGGTCTTTTTAAATTCTTGAAGTTCACCCCATTTTTCATCTCCTTCATTAATAGGGAAAAATACATTTTCATTAATACCATGAGGAACATATCCTATTACTTTGTCTTTAGCTGCTTCTCCTAGTACTGATCTGTTAATATTTTCAGTTTGTTTTGAAATAGCCATTAATAAGTCACATGATTCATAATATCCTTTATTATATAATGGATAAGGTAATGAATCCCAAATATTAAGATATAAAATAGGAACCTGTGAGCGTATTTCTCTTTCATGCATCCATAACCATTCCCAGTAACGAGGATCAGTAAATAGCATGATTGCGTCTGGTTTTTCTGTTTTTAGAAGATCTCTAACTCTTTCAATGGTACCATATCCTGAAGAGGGGTAAAGGATAACATTTGCATCTGTAATTTGAGCAAAATTATTAGAATCTCCACTTAGATCTAATTTTTTACCTTCGTCTGGGTTTTGGATGGTTGCTCCTAGGTTTACCCAATTGTAGTGATGGCACGTTCCTAATACAATTTCTCGAGCCATAGTTGCTATTCCAGAAGTAGTTCTAATGTCATCGGATAATAGCAGGATTTTTTTCCGCTTTTCTTGCGGGATGTAATTTTCTTTCATAACAAATTTTAAAGGATATTAAAGACTACCACTCAACACTAGTTCAGTGTGATTGTGTAATTGTTTGCGAAATTCATCATTGTTTAGATAAAGATGCATTGCGCGGTTTGTAAGTTTTTGTAAATTAAATTTGTTTTTAATACTAGCGACTTTGAATTCGTCGAATAATTCTTCGTGTACTTTTACACTTGTAAGAATAAGTTTTTCATTTTTACTTGCCATAATTATATATTTGGATATAAATATATGTGAATTTATAAAGAATTAACCTTATTGCAGAGAGAAGGTTTATCGTTAAATTGACACCATTTACATAATGAACTTACAATTTTTGTAAATTCTTTTTCTTGTGGTTTACCTTCTGTATTAAAGCAATCTTCAATAAATGTACGAAAAGCTTCTGTAGCATTCAAACGTTTTCTGGTTCCTGATGGAGGGATAAATTCTTGGATTCTAGGGATAGGGTATTCACTTTCTTCCCATATTTTTCTTTTTACAATGAAAAATTCAACTTCTATTTGATCTACGTCCCAATTGAATATTTTACTAAAGTATGATTTATAAAGTAGGATTTGAGATGTTTTAGTTTCATCTTTTTTATCTTGATCTTTCCATCCACGAGTTGAAGTTTTTATATCATAAATGTATAATTTTTCTGTATTCTCGTTGTAGAATATAAGATCAATGAATCCTTTAAATTTTACATTAGGGTAATTTTCGTGTGGTGCATATGATAGAGGAAATTCTATTCCTATCAAATGTGTCTTACGAGTTGAAAAATATCCTCCTTTTTTCTTTTTGAAGTATTCTAATATGGTTTTACCATCTTCAAAAAATTCATTCATTTCCTCAGGATTAGAAAAATGAACTTGTTTATTTTGTTCAAAACCTTTCTTATATTCTTCTTTAAGAGTATCTTCAAATAATTGAACTATATCTTCCCTATCAGCAGCTGCTCCACTTTGTTCATACATTACTTTTAAATAATGTTGAAGAGCAGTGTGTATTGATGTTCCAAATATTAAATGAATACTTGGTGGATTTTTAAGTTTGTCTACGTTTTGAAGTTTCCACTTATGAGGACATTGTTTCCAAGTTGAAAATTGGGAATAAGATACAATTTTATCCGTTTCCCAATTAATCTCCTCAGCTTTATGCTCCAGTAGAGGCTTTAGATGCTTTGGTACCTTTTTCATTTAATAATTTTTGTATTTCGTCCTCATTCATCCCTCTACTAGTTAAGATATTTTTTATTTCGTCTTCACTTAGTATGTGTAGATAAGATTTTATCTCTCTTGTTGATACTTGATAATGATTAGATAATATGTTAACTAGATCATTATTTACTTTAGCTTTACTTGACTTAATGTATTTGGCAAATATCTTATTTTCAGGTAAGTAACTACAATATATAGTATAAATTTGCTCAGGTGTTAATAGCCAGAATTTTTGTAAATAATTAGCTAATTCAATATAAGGTTCATGCATTGATATAACTTTGTGAAGCATGTAGACATTAAAACTTTCTTTGTCTTCGTCACTAAAGGTATGCCAAGGATCCCTTATATAGGTTACCTGTTTCATCCAATCAAATATAGTCATTTTTATTTATCTTTAGGCATAAATTCTACATTCACATGTCCACATTTAGCACATGAAAATACTGGTATAGGCATGAGAGCATCTTGAGAAGTACCTGTTACAAATCTAGAGATTTTACGGAGCAATACTCCTTCTTGAAATACCTCATGTCCACATTCTTCACAAGCAATAGATGTTGTGTCTTTTAAAGCCACATTCATGTTTAGTTCTTTCTGGTTCATTTTATTTAATTTTTAATAGTTGGGATATAAAAGCCATAAAGTTTAATTCTTTATCAGCTATTGAATTATTTTGCCACATATATTGAGCTGAATGGATAGCTACATCAGGAGGTGATGAAGTATATTCGGTTGCTCGCTCATATAATCCCGTAAATAACGGTATAAAATCGTTGATATCTTCATCAACTATTGCTTGTCGTATGTCTGTCCAAACATTTTTAGGTCGTGCTTTTAACAGCAGTATAATTGTATTTAATACATCTTCAACATTAGCAATTAATGCACCCGGATTTAAACTAGAGGCATCATCAATAGATTGTTGAGCAACATTAATAATTTTTCTAATATCAGGATAATAAGTTTTAATTATTCCCGCTAATGCAGGTAATTCATAAGTTACTCCTTCTTGATCTAAAATACCGGCAACATGTTTAGCTACTTCACCTTTTGTAGGTGGTTCAATATGAAATGTTTGACATCTACTTTTTAAAGGATCAATTATACGTTCAGCATAGTTTGCTGTTAGTATAAATCGAGTTTTATCAGAGTATGTTTCCATAACATTACGTAAAGCAGCTTGTGCTTGTGGTGTAATGTAATCGGCTTCATCTAGAATAACAACCTTTATAGGATTAAAACTATTTACAGAAGCAAAATCAACAATCTTTTCTCTAATAGTATCTATACCTCTTTCATCTGATGCATTAATATACATCAAATCACATTTAATATTTTTAGTAATTAATTTAGCTAGGGTAGTTTTACCTGTACCTGCTTTACCATAAAATAATAAGTGAGGAATATCATTATTAGTAATACATTTAGAAATGAAGGCTTTTATGCCCTCATTTCCAACGTATTGTTCTAAAGTTTGTGATCTATATTTCTCAACCCATAAGCTGTTGTTGATCATCTTTATCTTTTTTAGGTTCATCATAAATTACACACTCTGTTAACAGTATAGTTCCGGCAACAGATACAGCATTTGCTAACGCTGTGCGTACTACTTTCATTGGATCTATAATACCAGCTTCGAACATATCTGTTACTGTTTCTGTTTTTATATCATATCCAAATGTACGACCTTTTTCTGGATTATCCTCTCTAGCTTTGCGAAGAGCGAAAATAATTTCACCTGTGGTTTCAATACCAGCATTTGTAAGAATTTTCAAGAATGGAGCACCACAAGCAGCATAAGCAATTCTTTTACCTAAGTTAAAGTCACCTCCGTCTGTTTTAGTTTGAGTAATTCCTTCTCTAGCTTCTAATAAAGCAATACCTCCACCAGGTAATAATCCTTCTTCTAAAGCAGCTTTTGTTGCTTGAAGAGCATCATCGATACGGTCTTTTTTCTCTTTAATTTCAGTTTCAGTAGCACCACCAATATTGATTACAGCTACACCACCTACTAATTTACCTAAACGCTCTTGTAAATGTTCTTTTTCGAATGCTGAAGTAGCTTTTCCGATTTGTTCTTTTAATTCACTTACACGCTCTTGAACAGCTGTTTCTTCACCTCTACCATCTACAATTGTAGTAGTATCTTTAGTTACAGTTACAACTCTAGAAGTACCAAACCAATCAGAATTAAATCTGTCTAATTTCATACCTTTTTCAGGTGATACTACAGTTCCACCTGTTACAGTAGCAATATCTTCTAAAACAGCAGCACGTCTATCTCCAAAATCAGGAGCTTTAACAGCAACTACTTTTAACATACCTCTCATTTTATTTACGATTAACGTAGATAAAGCTTCACCATCAATATCTTCAGCGATAATTAATAATGAACTGTCTGTTTGAGAAGCACCTTCAAGAATTGGAAGTAATTCTTTAACTGACACTAAACGTCCATTATAAATTAAGATTACTGGGTCTTGTAATGTAGCTGACATTGAGTTGTTGTCTGTTACAAAGTACATAGATTTGTATCCTCTGTCGAATTGGATACCTTCAACTGTTTCTAGTGATGTTTCTCCTGTTTTAGATTCTTCAACAGTTACAACACCATCTTGCCCTACCAATTCCATTGCTTCAGCAACTAATGCTCCAATTTCGTCATCGTTGTTAGCAGAAATAGTAGCTACTTGTTTAATTTGTTCAGGAGAACTAATTTCACGTTTAATTTGTTTTAAACCTGCTAATACCTCAGCAGCTCCCGCTTCAATACCTTTTTTTACTAACACAACATTAGTATTGGTGTTGATACTGCTAAATGCTTTTTGAATTAATTCATTAGCTAATACAGTTGATGTAGTAGTACCATCTCCTGCTTTATCAGCAGTTTTGATAGATGCTTGTTTTACTGTTTGTGCTCCCATATTTTCAATAGGATCTTCAAGCTTTTTAAGCTCTTTAGCTACAGTTACACCATCTTTTGTACTACGTACACTTCCATATTCGTCAAGGAATAATACATTTCGTCCGTATGGACCTAAGGTAGAACCAACAGCATCTGCTACGGTTTTAATACCCTTTGCTAATTTCTCTTTAGCGTCTTGATTAAAGGCTGTTTTCATATTTAGTTTTGTTCTTCAATTAATCCTAATACTGTAGCTTCAGATGTTGCTAAGTATTCTATTCCATCCCATTCTAATTTAGTTATTCCTACTTGAGGTAATAACACTCTGTCTCCTACTTTAAAAGACATAGGAACTCTTGCTGTTCCTGCTTCATTCCATTTTCCTGGTCCTACATCAATAATTGTTCCAATTATTGCTTTTTCTTGTGTTAAATCGGGAATAATAAATTTCCCATGCATACGGTCATTTTTTTCGTCTGCCTGTACAATTATGGCATCCCATACGGCTTTAATCATTTTCTTCTTGTTTTTGGTTAATATTATCTTCTATAATTTGGGCCTCTTCTATACGTTCACAGAAGTACATTCGGCCATCTTTTTTAAATGTTTTGTGGTCTACAGACATTTCATTCCATAAACTTGCAAATCGTTCATATAATTCATTAGTTGTTCTTTTTATTAAGAATAACTCATCCTGTACTTTAATCATTTGTTCCATTACGTATTTCTTAATTCAGGTAAATAATAAGTTGATTTTCCAGTTTCTGTAGTAAATTCTAATTTAAGTAATCCTTTCATACTAATAGCTCCTTTAGCTTCTATAATATCATTTTTATTAGCATTAAGAATTTCTTTAATATGGGCTGAATTGAAAGGTAAAATATTAGAGTGAGATTCATCGTATGAGGCATCACAAGTAAATTCTATTTTATTAGAATGTGATGTTGGTTCACCAAGTATAAATTTTACTTGCTTATTCCCATCTTCATGTACTGTATTGGATACTCGACAAATATCTTTAGTATTTGACCCCAATGCATTTTTTGCTTTAGAGAATCTAGTTATAAATTCAGCATCAATAGTAAACGTAGTTTCATACTCAGGTTCATCTATTAAAGGTGAAGGAGCAATAACATAAGGATCAGCTAATGAATATTGAAGTGAGAAATTAGAATCTTCAATTAATAATTTTGTAGGTGTTTTAAACTGTTGCTCAATAGTAATCAGAATATCCATATCTAAGATACTCAACAATTTTAATAAAGCACTAGTGTTAAATATACCCAACACACCATCAGTTAATTCAATATCACACTCGATATGACCTACTAAGTCTTGATGAGGAGATACAAAATTGATATGAAGTTTTTTATTAGATACATTCCACTTAACACCTTCAACAATACCACCAAGGTAGTATTTTTCAATATTTTCTACTAAGTTTAATTTTTTAATCATATTGTAAATATAATAATGGTTTTTGAATTATCCAAATTTAAAGAATTTATTTATGTTGTTGTTGAATATAGGTTTACCCCATTTTAAATCTTCATAAATAGTTTCTAATTTATTTTTTATAACAGAATCAAAGATTTTAGTTTTATCTAAGTATTTTTCTATAAATTCTGTAATGAATGGGGGGTCGTTATATCCATTAAATCCTATTACTTCTATTTTATATGGATTATCTTTTAAATAGGCAATAAACATTTTATCTCCAATTTGAAATGTATTGAATTGTTTATCTAGTTTTTTAAATTTAAGTAAATCATTATAATATATAGCTGATTTGGTATTGATTGGGCATTTGGTTTCAAGCTTGGAAAATATTTCACCTGAACGAGGAGATGAAGCAATATATCCACTTACATTCTTTAATCCTGTAGGTTTTAATAATGATCTCCAATCTACAGTGTCTATACTTTCTCTAAATGCTAATATTTGTTTGTCTATTTCAGGTTTAGGTTTACCAAACATAATGTCCTGGAGTAGTTGTTTAGCAAAATTTCTAAAGTAAGGTGGGAAATTTGATTTCATTAAGTCTAAACCTTTGATATCTAATTCCTCAACCGGAACACCTTCTTTATTTACAATGAATTGAGCATAGCGTCTTTTACCTGCAAAATAACCTCGTTCAAGTACAACTTCTTGCTTTAGGTCAAAATAATGCTCTCTATCGTGAAGATTAAACAATTCAACTACTAACCCATGCAAATTATTATTTGCAATTTGTTGTACTTCAGTAGCAATTTCTAAAACATATTTAACTGTTTCTTCTCTATTGTTTAAATCTAAATCAGGATATCTTTGTCTAAGTAAATCTTTAACCTGAATAAAAAGTGAATCAGTATCGGATGTTACAATATAATCTATACCTTCAGTATTAACTTGGTTATTCATCCAGTTATTTACATGTTTAATAGATTCCTGGATTAGGCGTTGTCCTGTTAATGTAATGGCTTTAGATATAAATTTGTGGCCATCTGTGTATCTCCAACCGTTAATGGCATAACATCCGTAAACATCATTTAATTTAATTTTATAGGCATGTTGTCTTCTGTTGTAAAAGTCCCCTAATATTGGATCTTTTTTAACTTTAAAGGCATCCTTCATTAACTTTTTATATTCACTTCTCTTATTAAACCAATCAGTTAATATTTCACATACTACACTTTCTTTAGTTTTACTAAATATAACACCCGGAGCAGATATAATCCAATTTTCTTGCTCAATCAATTCAATAATTTTTCCTACTTTTACTGTAGAACGAACTACTCCTCGATTAGCATTGATTCGTTCAATAGTAATATCCATTTCAGGATTAAGTAGTTTTAATTCTTTAAGAGACCATTGATTATCATATTTGTCTCTATTTACAATACGTCCTATTAAAGTTTCAATACCTATGTTTAAAGAGCGAATAATTGAGGGATACAATGAGGTAAAATCTAAGTCAATAACCCATTCGTATAATCCAGGGGTTGGATCTTTTAAATAACCACCAGCATATTCTTCCTTAATATCTCTTAATGAAGGATTATATGTTGTAGGTTTATTTGGTGAAACTATACCTTTACGCTTTAAATAAGTTAAAATAGCACCTTCATTTAACATAGTTGACATATAGATTTGATCATATGGAACATGACATAAATGGCATACTGTAACTGTTAAGTCAATGAATTTAAGTTTTTTCTCTAATTCAATAATAATTTCAACATCTCGAATATTATAATCTATAAATTTTTGAACATCTTCTTTAAATAATTTATCCAAAGATCCTAAATATTCAAGTTTACCTAAATTAACATATTTTTCACCTATATTCCCTAAAGCATAAGATGGTTCTTGAGTCGTTACATATTTTTTAAACAGTAACATATAATCAAGATGATTTAAACCTGCTATAGTAGTGGTTTTAACTCCTAAGAATTCATTATCATCTACTTGTTTTAACGGCGATAAACGCACGGCCTCTTCTTTTCCCAATACCTTGATGATTCTATGATATAAGTACGGTATATCGAAGAATTCGCTGTTCCAACCGGATATAATTGTTGGGTCTAACTCTTCCCATTTGTTAAGGAATTGGGCTAATAAATCTTTTTCAGATGAACAAGGGATAATAATTTTAAATTCTGTTTCAGATAAAGACATTTCTTGAGCTTCATCTAAAATATAACAGTAATAAGTTGTAGAATTATTATCATACACAGCAATAGCAGTTATTTTACCTTGAGGGTTTCGAACACTGTCTTGAGTAAGTGCTCCTGCTATTTCACACTCAATATCTAAGTAAACTATGTTTTGGTATGATGGTACATCATCTGATTCATAATAAGTGTCTACTAAGATACGAGTAAATTTATCCACATCGCTTTCATAAGCATTAGGATCTTTATAACCATACTGTTTAGTTGGGGTTACTCTATGACCTTCTAAAGTTTCATATTCACCTCCTTCGTTAGCAACATAACAAGTAGGACGGTATTGGAATTCAACCCATCCTCTCTTGTCATCTCTTAAATGATATTGCTTTGCGCTTCTATTGTAATAAATTGCTTGATACATAACCTTTTAAATATACGAATTATTTTTTTAATTTTCACGTCTTTCTTCAGGCTTATAATAGACTATTCTATTATGCCATACTGGGGAAGCTAGTAATACTGCTGGTTTGATATTTCCTTTAACTGTTTCTTGGAACATATAGCTCATCCAGGTTTGTTCATATGGATGTTCCCATTCTACATCTAAAAACATTTTTCTATTACCAGCTTTATTTACAATCATAGGCCAGTTACAGTAATAAATTTCTCCCGAAATATACGAAACTCCATTGTGGACTTCTATTCTATCAAATTTGGTTCTTGGAGCATATGGATCTATACCTGATACAGGTAACTGATCATAGTCTGGCCACATAAAGCTTCTAAAAGATTGAGGTACATTATACCAAGATACTTGGATATTATTATCCATGTACACTTCGGTAAATGATAATTTTAAGAAGTCAAATTCTTCTTTAGCCATTATTTCATGAACATACTTATATAGATTAGGAATATGATTTTTAAATCCATTTCTACATGAGCCCGTATCACTTGCAGGATTTAATCCCATATCATCTTCAAAGAAGAAATAATAATCACTATCAGATTCATCAAAGTGTTTAGCAGCAAATAATCTTCCACCGTTTATTCCTATATTTCCTTCTAATGAAATATATTCAAATCCATATTGATGAGCAATTAATTGATTATCTTCTTTTGCTGCTTCATCAGTTGAATTGTCTAACAATATTTTTCTAGGTTTTTCAAGCCAGTCAGATGAATTAGCTTCCCAAGTAGCTAAAGTATGCTCAATTTGTTCTGGGAAGTTAAAGGTAAGCATGTAAAGCGATGTTTTAGTTTTATGAGGAGTATAAACTCCTTTAGGTAAAACATGAGCACGAGTGCTAGTATTTTCTAATTCTACATTATCATCTAATAATGCTTGAGTAAATTTTATAATTAAACCGTTCCCATCTAAAGCATAACGTCTATAAATGTGAGGTTCTAAATGGGCCATTATACTAAAGATACTTTCTTCAGTACCCATATAACCAGAATTTAATGTATCTTGAAGTAGTGTGTAATAGGTTCCATTAGCTTGAGAAAGAAAGTCTTTATGTCCTCCAAATAATCCACCTCTACAAACATATTTTACTTCTTCACGAGCATATTTGTTTATAGCTTTAAAATCAAACCCATGGATTTCATCAGTTGCCTCATAAGGGTAACTTAAAAATAAGAATGTATTTAAGTATGGAGTAATTTTATCTAGGCATTTATCTGAGCTGAAATGTTTATCATATACGGTATTGCTAATTCCTGCGTCTAGCCAAAGAAAATAATCCGTGTTAAATACATTCATAACTTTAGCATCGTGAAGCATAAACATTTTTGACTGTACAATTGGATTATACCACTCATTAGATGCTTGAGGACTATTAGGTAACCACCCATGTTCTCCAGTTTGGTTTAACCATTCAGAGCTAGTTCTGATTTCTTGGGTTTTATCCCAAAAGGGAGCATAAAGATTATTTTTAACATCATCTAATTCAAATACCCTAACATGAGTATTTTCTCTAGAACGTTTTTCCCAAACTAAATACTCTAACTCTTTAGGAACATATATAAACATCTTCATAGGAATATCTAGGAAGTTTTTAAAATGTTCAATATAGTGATTAAAATCTCTACCTACTCGACTTATATTCCAAAGCCCAGTAACTAATGTTATATCGTTATTTGTTATATCTAATTGTGGTGTTGTTAGATATTCTATTAATTTATTTTTTTCATCTGAATTTAAGATGTTTAATTGAGATTTAATACTCTCTAAATTAGGAGCAGCATCTTCTGTTTTTATAACTATACCCATTTTTAATTTTTAATAATGTAAATATTTTCTAGAACTAACCCATCCATTTGAGTTTCTTGTAATATTTTAAAAGCATCTTTTATTGTTGACAAAATTGGCTTCCCATCAACATTAAAAGAGGTATTTAATAAAACTCCAATACCTGTTATACTTTCAAATTCAGTTAACAAATCATATAACCATTCATTTTGTTCTCTAGTTACTGTTTGAACACGAGCTGTGTTATCTACATGTGTAATAGCTGCTAATTTTTCTCTCCATTCTGGTTTTACTGTAGGGCAAAAACTCATCCATCTGGATTCACCTTCCCATTCAAAATATTTAGATACATCTTCTAAACGTACAACAGGAGCAAATGGACGATACCATTCTCTATGTTTTACTTTAGCATTTAAAGTATCTTTCATTTCAGGTATTGATGGGTTACAAAGTATACTTCTGTTCCCTAATGCTCTAGCTCCATGCTCCGCTCTACCTCGAGCAACTCCTATAATTTTTCCAGATGCTATATCTTGAGCTAATTGAGGAATTTTAAGCATATGAGAAGTAAATGCAGTAGGAGGATTTTGTACGTAATGAGATAACGAATCTATATCTAATAATTCTAATCCGGAATAAGTAATATCAACTTGATTTTGAGGTTTAATTTGATCTAACATTAATCCTAAAGCAAGACCACAATCATTTGGATTTGGTCCAATGAATATATCTTTTTTAAATTCTTCTTTTAATCGAGTATTAAGAATAATATTCAACCCACAACCTCCTGTTACACATATAGGTAAATCAGGAAATAAATCAAAATAAGGTTCGGCTACTTCAAGGAAACAATCTTCAAAAGCTCTTTGTGATGTAGTAGCTATGTCATAGGCTAATTCTCCTTCAAACCTATTAATAGGGTCGAATATAACTCCTATTTGATCACCTAAAACTTTTAACTTTGGCTCATAATCCCAATGCCCCTCAGGCCCCCAATTTCCAAAATGAGTACCGTCAGGATTGCTTTTA
>JAULBY010012158.1:0-23421 GCA_032358315.1 Ophiocytium majus | reverse complement strand
CAACAGCATCAAGCGTTCAATACTCAGGTATCTGGAACCTCAGCAGCCAAGCCAATGCTAAAGCTGCGGGGACTTGGCCTGCACTGTCAACAAAATTGTATTTGTTCGGTAGGAATAATTTTGGTCAGTTGGGCTTAGGCAACACAACCGACTACTCATCCCCAAAACAATTGGCATCAACAACGGCTTGGTCAAATGCTGCTCTTGGTCAAGGTTACACAGTAGCGCAAAAAGCTGATGGAACATTGTGGTCTTGGGGAAATAACCAATACGGTCAACTTGGACTTGGTAACACAACGTATTACTCGTCACCAAAGCAAGTTGGCTCCGTTACCACTTGGACAACATTAAAAGCAAATGCCAGCAACAATTTACAGTTTGTGTTGGCATTAAGAAGTGATGGGACGCTCTGGGGTACTGGAAGAAACATTTATGGGCAATTAGGAAATAGCAATACAACAAATGTTTCCAGCTTCACCCAAGTAGGGGCGCTAAACACTTGGTCAAAAATAGCACTTGGTTTTGGTTTTGTTGTAGCTATTAAAACTAATGGGACTCTTTGGGCTTGGGGATATAACGGTTATGGTCAACTAGGTCTTAATTCTGCAACATATGCTTATTCTTCTCCTGTACAAGTCGGCTCACTAACCAGTTGGTTAAATGTTTCAACAAGTTATTATTCAACAGCAGCAGTAAAAACAGACGGCACTCTTTGGACATGGGGATATAACGATGTTGGGCAACTAGGTCTTGGAAATACAACATACAGCTTTTCTTCACCTCAGCAAGTTGGATCACTTACTAATTGGTCAAAAGTTTATGGCATTGGTCAAAATACTTTTTTAGCAATTAAAACAGATGGAACATTATGGGGATGGGGTGATGCCCAAGCGGGTCAACTTGGAGATGGAAGTCAAACCAATAAATCTAGTCCAGTACAAGTTGGCGCACTAACTACATGGCAAAATATTTCTGGTGGTAGGACAAGCTCCATAGGCATAAGAACTGACGGAACAATTTGGACTTGGGGCCAAAACACTTATGGTCAGCTTGGCCTTAACAACACCACAAATTATTCATCGCCCAAGCAAGTTGGATCTGCAACCACTTGGACAAATGTTTTTGCTGGCGGTTTTAATTCCGCTGCAACATTAACAAGTTTTTAACAAGGAGTCTATATGACACATTACGTTCGGGTAGTAAACGGTGAGGTTAAAGATGTGATATGATGTGTTCATGGACGAACACTTTTGCTATTACATTTATGCTTACTTGCGGACGGATGGAACTCCCTACTATATAGGCAAAGGCAAAGGACGAAGACTAAACGCTCCGCATAAAAAAAATATTGCGGTTCCAAAAAACAAAAATCAAATAGTGGTAATGGAGTCTTGTTTATCGGAAATTGGCGCATTTGCTTTAGAACGTAGATATATAAAATGGTATGGTAGAAAAGATATTTGTACTGGGATATTAAGAAATTTAACTGATGGTGGTGATGGGCAATCTGGAAGGGTTTTATCGGAAGAGCATAAAGCAAAGATAAAAACCTCAATGATTAAAAATGCTTTTTGGACAGGAAAAAAAATTCCAAAAGACATATGCCAAAAAATGTCAGTTGGCAGAACTGGGATAAAGTTATCAGAAGAACATAAAAATAATATTCGTCAATCAATGCTAGGTAAAATTAAATCGGAAGAAACAAGGTTAAAGTTAAGCCAAGCAAACAAAGGCAAACCAAGTAATCGTAAGGGCATTAAAGTATCCAATGAAACAAAGCAACGAATGGTGGATGCTCATGTAGGTAAAATTTTGGTATGCCCGCATTGTTTAAAAACTGGTGGGCGTTTAATGTATCGGTGGCATTTTGCAAATTGTAAATTTTTAAGGAGTTAGTTATGACACACTATGTTCAGGTTGTTGGGGGCGAAATTAAACAGGTTTGGGATACACCGCCCGCAGAAGGAGTCGGCAACAACGGCTGGCGCAATGCAGTGGAAGTCCGCGCGACTATTACGCCGCACCGCCAAGGCTACACAGCACACCGCTATGACCTCAACACAGACCCGGTGCAGATCATCTGGGACAGCTACGACATCGCCGTAGATGACCGCAAGAACGGCATGAAGGCCAACGCACAGTTCACGTTCCAGCAGGTGGTCAACCAGCAAGCCAGCAACCCCGTAACGTTTGATGCAAGCGCAATTGAAGCCGCCCGTCAGACTATGGTTGCCAAGCAAGCCGCTATTGACGCAGCCACCAGCCACGACGAACTGGACGCACTCCTATGAAGAAAATCCTAATCATGGGGCTTCCCGGCTCTGGCAAAACGTACTTGGCTGGCGCTTTGAAGCGCTACCTTGAGGAAAACTCAACAGTCAAGCATATGCCAGCCTATCGTATGCAAGACCATATTCCCACAAGCTACAAAGCTAGTGTGCAGTGGTTCAATGCCGATGATGTCCGCAAGAGCTTCAATGATTGGGATTTTTCCAACGAGGGCCGCATTCGCCAATCCCTGCGTATGGCTGAGTTTGCGCTCAAGGCCAATACCGACTATGTGATCTGCGACTTTGTGGCCCCGTTGGTGGAGATGCGTAACAACTTCAAGGCCGACTGGACGATCTGGGTGGACACCATTGAGAAGGGCCGCTACGAGGACACCAACAAGGCGTTTGTTCCTCCAGAGGTCTACGACTTCCGTGTCACCGAGCAGGACTGCGAGAAGTGGGCTGAGTTCATCGGCAACCACATTCTTGATGAGCGCCGCCGCCCTACCTTTGACTGGAAGAAGGAAACGGTGCAGATGCTTGGACGCTGGCAACCGTGGCATCCGGGGCATCGTGCTTTGTTTGACCGTGCTATCGCCAAGACAGGCCAAGTGGTCATCCAGATCCGTGACTGCCAAGGCTGGAACGGCTCCAACCCCTTTGCCGCCGAGCAGGTTAAAGACCTTATTCGCCGTGACCTAGACCCTCTGTATCAGGGCCAGTATGAGATCCAGCTTGTTCCTAACGTGGTGAACATCACCTATGGACGAGATGTGGGCTACAAGATCGAACAAGAAGTGTTTGATGCAGCCACTCATGCTATCTCCGCCACAGAGATCAGGAAAAAAATGGGCGTTTAGATGATAGATCCCATAACGGCCTTCGCTACTGCTCAAGCGGCTGTCAAGGGCGTTCAGGCAGCTATCAAGCTAGGTAAGGACATCCACGCCATCACTGGCGAGGCAATGAAGTTCTTTGAGGCCAAGGATGTGGTGCAGAAAGCCGCATCCCAGCCCAAGGGGACGTTTGCCAAGTCTGATACAGCGCAGGCCTTTGAGATCGTCATGCAGGCCAAGATGCTCAATGACGCAGAGAAAGAGCTGAACAATTGGATGGTGATGTCGGGCCACGCTGACTTGTGGCAGCAGCTTTTAATCGAGCGCAACAACATCATCCAAAACCGCAAGAAGCAGGAAATCTTGGATGAGAAGAACGCTGCGGCTAAAAAGAAAGAGCTGGACGAGCTGATTAACTGGCTACTCGGCGGCGCAATTGTTATTTTGGTTTTGGGCCTTGTCTTCTGGTGGCTCACTATGTTGTTGGAGAAACACTGATGCTTACGATCCTGTCTACGCTGATTTCATTCCTCATGGGGGGCCTGCCCAAACTGCTGGATTTTTTCCAAGACCGTGCCGACAAACGCCATGAGCTGGACTTGGCCCGGATGCAGATCGAGCGGGAGCTGGAGCTACGCAAAGCTGGCTTTGAGGCGCAGGAACGGATTGAGCAGATCCATAGTGCCGACTTAGAACTACAAACCAACGCCAAGGCCAATGAGAATTTGGTCAATGCCCAAGTGGCTGAGATGCAGGCCATCTACGAGCATGACGAAAGTTTAAACGAGGGAACCAGCCAGTGGATGAAGAATCTCCGTGCAGGTGTCCGCAGCTTTATTACCCTTGGATTCTTTGGTCTGCTGGTATTCGTTGACATCGGCTTGTTCATCTACGGCTACAACAACGGCGTTCAGTTCCCTGTACTGGCTGAGAAGCTCTGGGATTCCAATACCCAAGCCCTGTTTGCTTCGATTATTGCGTTTCACTTTGGCGGCAGAGCGTTCGGCAAATGAAAATTTCAGACAAAGCGCTGCGGGTAATTAAGCACCATGAAGGTGTTCGGCAGCGTCCGTATCGTTGCCCTGCTCGCCTTTGGACAATTGGTGTAGGCCATGTGCTGTATCCCGAGCAAGGAAAGCTAAAACTGGAAGAGCGTGATGGCTTTGCCCTACGTCCAGAGGATGATAGGGTTTTCCCTATGGAGGAATTAGATGCAATACTTGCAACAGATTTGGCTAGATTTGAGCGTGGGGTCGAGCAGTTCTGTCCTGTCAGCCTTACACAGGGTATGTTTGATGGGCTTGTCAGCTTCTCTTTTAACTTGGGTCTTGGTGGACTCCAGCGTTCTACGCTTCGCCAGAAACTGCTACGCGGGGATAAAGCGGGCGCTGCGGACGAGTTCTTGAAGTATTGCATGGGTGGGGGTAAAATCCTTAAAGGGTTGCAAAACCGACGCATTGATGAACGCGCCCTATTCTTGTCTTAGGATACGCAATGCCATTACAAAAAGTTGCTTTAAAGCCGGGGGTTAATCGGGAAAACACCCGATATACCAACGAGGGCGGCTGGTTCCAGTCGGAGAAAGTGCGTTTCCGCCAAGGCACACCTGAAAAAATTGGTGGCTGGTTAAGAATTTCCTCCGCAACATTCTTGGGTATTTGTCGTTCCATTTGGAATTGGGTGACATTAGCCAATTTAAACCTGCTTGGCATTGGGACGAACGTTAAGTTTTACTTGGAGAATGGTGGTGCATATAACGATGTAACGCCAATCCGCAGCTATGCTACCCTGAGTAATCCGTTTACAACGCAGAATACATCTGCCACTGTTACCGTTGCCCACACTTCCCACGGCGCAATAAACGGGGACTATGTAACGTTCAATAACGTAGCCACAGTTGGCGGTTTAAACCTTAATGGTGAGTTTAAACTTGCATACGTTAATGCCAACTCCTATACCATTACAGCCTCCACAACGGCAACTTCTACTGCTACCGGCGGCGGAACAACGGTTGGCGCGCTATATCAAATCAATGTTGGCTTAGATGCAGAAGTGCCATTGTCAGGATGGGGCGCAGGCGCTTGGGGTGCTGGCGTATGGGGATATGGCGGCACATCTACATCAGCTTTGCGCTTGTGGAGCCAAACCAACTTTGGTCAGAATTTAATTGCCGGATACCGTGGTGGCCCAATGTATTACTGGGATGCAGCCTACGGATTAACCCCAGCCATAATGACCGTAACGATTGCAACGCCAGCAGTTGTTACTTGCACCACATTAAATCTTGCAGATAATTCGCCAGTTATTTTTACCAGCGTGGATTATCCATCTGCATTGCCTACAGGAATAACGCCCGGGACAACTTATTACACCCGGTACAAAACACTTACTACGTTCTGGCTTAGTGCATCGTCTACAGAAGTATTGTTTATTGCAAGCTGCTCGGGGGCAGGAGCTAATACATTAACTGTGTCTACTGTTGTTTCCGGAACATTAGCTGTTGGTATGACGGTGTACTACACATCTGGCGGTGTATCTACGTCTTTGGGTACATTGACGTTTACAGGCACAGGATCTGGCGGAACAGGCACATATACAGTCAGCGCAGGTGCAGTGGTTGCATCTACGTCCATGACAGCAGATACATTAATTGTTACTTCTGGCACTCAATCTGGCACACATTATTTACTGCCAAATTTGATTCCCGTGACATCACTGCCGGGGGCTTCTGATGTTCCAATTATTCAGAACATTGTTTATGTATCTGACGTAAGCCGGTTTACATTTGCATTTGGATGCAATGATATTGGCAGCACAATACAAGATCCAATGCTAATCCGTTGGTCAGACCAAGAATCGGTTACTAATTGGACTCCATCAGTTACCAATCAAGCTGGTAGCGTCCGACTTTCCCACGGAACAAACATTGTTGCCAATATCCAAACCCGCCAAGAGATTGTGGTTTGGACTGATTCTGCGCTTTATTCCCTCCAATATCTTGGCCCCCCATATGTATGGGGAGTACAGTTGCTTGGAGACAACATATCCATTCTTAGTGAAAACGCAGCAGCCCAAGCTTCTGGCGTTATTTACTGGATGGGCATTGATAAGTTCTACAAGTACGATGGACGGGTGCAGACGCTTAATTGCGATCTGCGCAAATTCATTTACCAAGACATTAACTTGGGGCAAAACCAGCAAGTATTTGCCAGCACCAACGAGGGCTTCAACGAAGTGTGGTTCTTCTACTGCACGGCAAATAGCACCGTTGTTAACCGGTATGTTGTTTACAACTACCTTGAGAACACTTGGTACTATGGCTCTATGGGCCGCACCGCATGGCTAGATTCTGGTTTACGGGATTATCCAATTGCAGCCACATACAGCCGCAACATCGTTAACCAAGAATACGGAAACGATGACGGTGAATCAGGCACTCTTGCGCCAATTGATTCGTACATTTCTTCCGCTGAATTTGATATTGGCGATGGAGATCGGTTCTCCTTCATCTGGCGTATGCTGCCAGACTTGACGTTCTCCGGCTCTGATTCTGGATCAAGCCCGCAAGTTACGTACACTTTGTATCCTATGGTTAACTCAGGATCAGGGACTGGTACGCCGGTAGCAGCTAATGTAGATCAGCTTACAGGTTCTTCTTACACCATCACAGAAGGATTTACTGGGCAGGTTTACACGCGAGTGCGTGGACGGCAAATGATTATGAAGATTGGCTGTAACGTCCTTGGTACAGCATGGCAGCTTGGATCTACCCGTATTGACGTAAGACCGGACGGCAGACGATGAGCTACATCATTACGTCTGAAAAGGTTCTTAGCAAGGTCGTTGCTCCTGCTTTGCCTTTAGCTCCACAGGATTACACGGCTCAATACATTGACCAGTTAAACAATGTATTACGTTTGTACTTTAACCGGCTGGATAATTTAACATCACAGTTAACATCTTCTACAGATATACCTCCACAAGTAAACTATACCGTTGCCACATTACCAAGCGCAGCTACTTCAGGTAAAGGTGCAAGATCATTTGTTACTGACGCATTAGCTCCAACATTTGGAGCAACAGTTGTAACTGGTGGCGCGGTAGCTACGCCTGTATATTCCGATGGAACAAATTGGAAAGTTGGATGATATGAATGATGTAATAAAAATGTTGGAATCACAGGGCTACCGCGAAGGTGGCGTTTTGCATTTTGAGGGTGGTGGACGGCCCGGAGATGCTAAAGCGCCTTCTATGCCAACGCAGGAAGAGATAGATAAACAGCAAGCCAAGATGGAAGCGTTTAACAATCTTAGACCTGAATTATTGGCTGAACAAAAAACCCCGCCTACTTGGAATCAGTTATATAACGTATTTAATGAGGGACATATTGCCCGCTACGGCAAGGAAATGAATCGTCCTTGGGATTCTGACCAAGATGCCAAAGCAGCAAAAGCCACGATTGATAAACTATATACAGATAGCGTAGCGGCATGGAATGAAAAGAATGGCGGCAATGCCAAAGTAGATACCCGATATTTAGGTGTACAAGCGCAGCCTAATTCTTACACTCCTGACCCCAAAAACAATGGGATGTTTGGTAGTTTGATGCCAATAATTGGAATGGTGGCATCTTTTGCTTTCCCAGAATTTGCTCCTTTCATACAAGGATTGCAAGGCGCAGACGCTATTTCTCATGGAGATGTACTTGGTGGACTTGCCGGTCTTGCTGGAGTAGGTGGATATACAGATGCAGCCCAAGCTTTGCGGGCGGGTAAAGCAATCCAATCTGGCGATCCATTGGCAATGCTTGGATCTGCCGCTAATATATCTGGTAATGCCGATTTGCAAGATATTGTTAAAGGTGCTGGTGCGCTTAAAGGCGCATCAACAGGAAACTATGGCGGTATATTAAATACTATTGGTGATTACACCGGCAATCAGGACATCAAAGAAATAATGCCTTATTTACAAACAGCAACCAAAGTTGCCAATGTAGCTAAAAATCCCCAATCTGCCATATCAACTTTTCTTGCATCTGGCTCACAGAAACCCGTAGATCTTGCTGCTTTATTCCCCAAAGGGATAGCAACAAATCCTTCCTAATTTTTAAGCAGGTGCATTAAAATTGCCCGAACTGTAAGGACTTAATATGGTCAAGCAAAAATATCGTGGTATTGCCAGTCTTCCCAAGCGTTTTGACGAAGGCGATTACATTGGCGAACCCGGCGGTACTTATCAATACACGGCTGATGATTACAGCAATACACCTGCTGCTTATCAGCATACAGATGATATCTATGCCAATGGCTCTACAACTGAAGGCGTAGACCCATATATTGTTGGAACAGGCAAGCCCGGAGAATCTATTACTGGCGGAGTGCTGCCCACATTTGATACTTCAGGTGGAAGCAATGTTACAGATGCCAATCAGACTGCTGCTGAAACAGCTCGTTTAACTCGTTTAAATGAAGTAAAAGCTGCCGATCCCGATCTTTGGTCACAACTTACCAAACTACCGGGGCAGATGATAGATAAATATCTTGGCGCTCATACCAAAAATGGCGTACTTGATCTAATGGGGATTGGCAAAGATCTATTGGCTCTTGGGGCCGGTGTTGCTGCTTATAAACAAGCGGGCCAGCCAACTCCAAAGACTGGCTACCAAGGGAAGATCCCCAAATACACTGCCGTTCAAAGCAGAGCAAATGACCCCGGTGCAAATTTCCGTGAAGGACAGGGCGGTCAGCAATACTTTACAGGTTTGTCTTTTGCCAAGCAGGATGATCCCGCAGGACTTGCTGCGCTACAAGCAGCAAATACCACAGAGCTTGGTAATGTAAACGCAGCAAACAAAGCCAGAGCAGAAGCTTACACGGCTGCACATCCTGCATATGTGGACAATGATGTAAGCGGAGATAAATTCTTTGGTCGCACTACGGCTACTGACTTAACAAATACTCCAAAAGTATTTACCAATGCTACCGTTCCAAGTGGCACAGGTTCTGATACCCTGCCCGGCGGGACTGGGGTTAGCACTGTAGTTGGTGGTACAGGCACTGATACCGTAAAGGGCGGAGGCGCAACAGATGCTATTACTGAAATTTATCATAAATATCTTGGTAAAGAGCCTGATCCAGAAGGATTAGCTTATTGGAAATCAAAGTTTGGTGATTTTGTTGATACTAATGAATTAAATACATTTCTTGGTACGGCATCAGATTTGTTAAAAAATAATCCCAATAAAATAGATTACAAAGTAGACAAAGAAAGAGCGGATGCTTTATTGGGTAACGAAAATTGGACAACATCCCATAAGGATGCATTAAATCAATTTGGCGGCACAATAAAAGATCTTCTTTCCAGCGGAAAAGAAGACGAAGCCAAAGCTTTGTACAACGAAAAACAAAGACTATATGGCTTTTCGGATGCAGCCATTTCTCCGTTTATTGATAAAGCACAATTTACAGGAAACCAAATTGGTCAGTGGAAAGGCGCTCCAAAAGATGTAGCCGCTCCTGTTAATGATGTATCTATTCCAGAAAAAGATCTTTATAGTGATGAAGGATCTAGCTATCTTCCAAAAGCTGTATTTAATGATGAAGGCATGGTTTCCCAACAAGGGATACAAGCATTAAATCCAAATGCTAAGGCAATGGGGATGGCTGCTGGCGGTACAACCAGCCCTCGTGGCACTTACTTACAAGGACATACAGATGGCATGGCGGATAAAATCCCGGGGACGATTGACGGCATTCAACCTGCTCGCCTCGCTCATGGGGAATTTGTTGTTCCTGCTGATGTTGTTTCCCATCTTGGTAATGGCAATTCTGATGCGGGCGCACAGCAGCTTTACAAAATGATGGATAAGGTTCGCATGGCCCGAACAGGCCGCAAAGAACAAGGCAAACGAATCAACCCAAGCAAATTTATGCCGGGTGGCATCGCAGGCATTAAAGGATACGCCCAAGGCGGCATTCTGCGTTTTGCTGGAGAAGCCGGATCCACTGTTCCTGCTGGTGTAATTGGTCAAGAGCAAGGACTGTCTGATTGGGCTGGTGACTATGTAACCAATATGCTTGGTCAATCACAAGCATTAGTTGAAGATAGACTGGCGCACCCAGAAAAATACACTTACACGGGCCAGTTAAGTGCAGGTGATTCTGCGCTACAACAACAAGCCTATGCAAATGCTGCCAAACTAGCAGTACCAACGTCGATTGCTCAAGCAGCAAATACAGAAGGAGAGTTAGCCAACAGGATGGCTAATCTCGCTTATAACCCAACGACTGTACAAAGCGCATATACCGCTCCGGGAAATCTTGGATATACGGCTAACCAAGCTGCTGCGCAAACAGGAATTGCTGCAACATTAGGTAAAGCTCCAACAATGACTGCTGCTCAAATGGAAGCAGCCAATGCTGGTGAAGCAAAATTAGCCCAAGCACAAGGATACAACGCAGAAAGAGCTGCCGCAGCACAGTTTGCTAAACCGGAAGATATTGCAGCACAGCAAGTAAGCTCTGGCCCAGCATTGACTGCGTTCCAAATGGAAGCAGCTAAGTCTGGCTATGCTCCGGCTTTGGCAAACTATCAAACGTCTGCCCCATCCCAAGTAACAACTCAAGACTTTACTAAGGCTGGTACGGCAGAACAATATATGTCTCCGTATATGCAACAAGTTGTTGAAAACCAACAACGTGAAGCACAACGTCAGGCAGATATTGCGGCTACTACTCGCCATGCTGGCGCTACGCAAGCCGGTGCTTTTGGTGGATCCCGTCAGGCAATTATGGACGCAGAAGCTGCTCGTAATCTTGCCACTCAAAAGGGTGATATTCAAGCACAAGGCTTACAGAATGCTTATAGCCAAGCTCAACAGCAATTTAATGCGCAACAGCAAGCAAACCTTGCTGCACAGCAAGCCAACCAAGGCGCTGGCATTACTGTAGGCGGACAAAATCTTAATGCTTTGTTGTCTACCCAACAACTTGGAACGCAGACTGGATTGCAAGTTGCTCTTGCTAACCTTACCAATGAGCAGCAAGCTTCAGTGCAAAACCAAGCGTCGAAGTTGCAAGCTCAGGGCATGACAGCTCAGCAAGCTTTGCAGGCAGCATTGGCAAATCAATCCGCCAACTTGCAAGCATCCCAAGCCAACCAAGGCATGGCTTACAACACTGCTGCACAAAATGCACAATTGCAACAGCAAACTGCATTGGCAAACCAAGCGGCAGGGAATCAGGCCGGTCAGTTTGGAGCATCTGCACAAAATGCAGCAAGTTTGGCAAATTCCCAAGCGCAAAATCAAATGGCGCAGTACAACGCTGGTTTGTCTCAACAAGCAAACACGCAAAATGCTCAATTGGCACAACAAGCTGCGGCTGCAAACCAAGCTTTGGAAGGTCAGTATGGTTTGACACAAGGGCAACTAAGCCAACAAATGGGGCTGGCAAATCTTGCCAATCAGCAGCAAACCGCTTTAGCAAATCAAGGCGCTACCAATACTGCTGCCCAGTTTGGCGCTGGTCAAAACCTTGCCTCTGCACAGACTGCCGCCCAATATGGTCAAGCAGCAAATGCCCTCAATGCACAGAACGCTCAGTTTGGCGCAGGGTATGGACTCAATGCTCTTCAAGGTGCAGCAGGCGCAGCAGCTACCCAAGGACAACTTGGAACAGCACAAAACCAAGCGGGCCTTGCAAATCTGGCAAGTCAATTGCAGGCAGGAAACCAGCAGCAAGCCACTACTCAAGCCGGTATTGCCGCTCAACAAGCTGCATTTAATGAGCAGAAGATGGATCCGTACAATCAACTCAACTTTGAGAAATCAATGTTGTCTGGTTTACCAATTACATCTACCAGCTATAACCTCCAAAACAATCCATTGACGGCAGCGGCAGGAGCAGCAGGTACAGTCAATACACTTCTTGGTGGAACTAATACAACCACTGGCGCACCAGTAGTAAAGTAAGGAATAACCATGTACAGCACACGCGAAGCAATGGCCTATAGCGGCAAACTGCCGGAGCAACAACAATCCGGCATTACTCCTGATCTTATTGATCTGCTGGCTATGCAGAAAGTTGAAGACGATAAGAAGGCGGCGGCTAGTCAAATGGCCTTGGCAGCAGGACAGCCTATGCCTACCATTGCAGAAAGCTTAAAGCAAAAAGCATTGGCATCTGCTAAACAGGAAATTGCTCAGAAGCTTGGACTGCCCGCTGCGCTTGCACAACAGCAAGCCCCGCAAGGACAGGCTGCTATGCCTCCACAGGCACAAGCTACTCCTCCTGCTCCACAGCAAGCTCCGCAGCAGCCTCCACAAGCTCCGCCCCAAGGCATTGCCGCTGCTCCTTCCAATCTTCCAAAGTCATATGCCCACGGAGGAATACTGCACTATGTTGGCGGTGGTGAAGCGGGTATGCGTGAGCAAGTTGGTGATGTAAACCAATTGGCAGACAGCTCAGACCAAGTGCAACAAGTTATTGATGCTCTTCAAAGCGGAAAGCTGCAAGGCCCAGAACGTCAAGCTGCTATGGAATATTTGCAAAGTATTTCAAACAAGTCGGCAGGTGGTGGTCGTGGATTTGTAAACCCCGGGATGGAAACCCCGCCAAAACAAGTGGCAAGCCAAGCATTGGATCGGTTTAATTCGCCGCAAAACCTTGCTTACTCCACGGCACAAGATCGTGTTGTTCTTTCTCCTGAAGAACAGGGGTTGCAATCTGGCATCATAAAAGGACTGCGATCTAGCCTTGATCTTAATCCTTCCCAAGCCAGAACAAGCGAAGAAGATTACTTTAAGAATGCTACGCAAAAGCATTTTCAACAAGCCCAAGAAGCCAAACAACAAGGCCTTGCTGCGCTGCAAGATTTATATGCTAGGGATCAAGCTGGTCGCCCAAGCCAGTTTTGGCAAACCATTAATGCTATTGGCGCTAAAGGCCCGAACGTTATGCCCGGTCAATGGGGTGCTGGCGTAGCTGAAAAAGTGCAAGGCCAGAATGAAGCTTATAGCGCTTTGGATATTGCACGGCAGAAAAACATTAATGATCTGAACAATGCAATGAATGAGGCGCTTGCCAAGAACGATGTAGATATTTACAACGCTGGCAGGAATGAGTTTGTACGCACAGCCAAACAGCTTGGTGATAGCACACAGCAGGCTGTATCCTACATTGACGCTATGGTTCGATTTAAAACTTCTGATGCGGATCGCATGGCGCGAATTGCTTCTGAGGAAAAATTGCGTGGTGACGCTCTTTCTCAAGCTAAAGATTTGGCTTCACAAAAACGTATGCTTGAAGCTACTGCTGCGGCGGATAAAGCGGCTATGAATGATGATGAAGTAAAAGCATATCTTGCTAAGGTTAAATCTGGAATGATGTTACCGGCTGAACAACAAGCTGCCGAAGCAAGAATTGAGAAAATTAAACAAGCTTATCAAGAACGATACTTGCGGGCTATTGGAGTAACACCTCCTCAAACGTCATCAAGTAATGCGGCTCCCGGATCAAAAGAAAATCCAATTAAATTAACGTAGGATTTAATATGCCAGTCTACGAATACCAAGGTCTTCACTATGATCTTGAGACTACCGATCCGGCTGAAGCAAAAGCAAAAATATTAAATCACCTTGGTGTACAAACGGAAGCTAAAGCAGCGCCGTTTTCTTTTAGTGATTTAGCTTTGCAAGGGGCGCAAAGTGTAGTTGGTGCAGCCAAGTCTACCCTTGAGGGGTTTGGTGCTGGCAATGCTCCTGCGCAATATCTGGAAGGCGTAACAAAAGACATTGGGTCTTACATATCTCCTGAGCGCAAAGCTGAAATACAGCGCCGTGCGGCCTTGGAAAAACAAGCTGCTGCATCTGGCAAAACATTGGAAGAATTGTCTGCTTCATTGGGTGCAGTTACAGAAGCGCCCGCTACTTCCATTGTGCAAGGCATTGGATCTTCTATACCTACTGTTGCCCTCGGCCTTGGTGTAGGTGCATTGGGTGCTGCTGTGGGCGCGCCGGTTGCAATTGCGGCTGCTGTTGGAATAGGCACAAAGTTCTTAATAGGTGCTTTACAAGGTGCTGGTGAAGTTAAGGGCGATATCTACAGTAACGTTAAAGCCGGTTTAGAGGCCAAAGGCGTTAAGCCAGAAGAGGCGGATAAACAAGCCAAAGCTGCTCAAGATTACCTTGGGGAAAACTTTGGCAATATTGCTGCTGCTACTGGTATTGGTGCATTAGCTGGTGGCACTGGCGTTGAATCCAAATTAATGGATATGTTTGGCAAACCTATTGCCAAAAAAGTTGCAGAGAAGGCGGTAGAAAAAGCTGCCCCGGGATTTGCTCGTCGTACTACTACAGAGTTTGCCAAAGAAGCCAGCACTGAAGGTTTGCAAGCAGGACAAGGGCAGTATGCACAGAACGTAGCAATGACCCGTGCCGGAATGGAAACACCAGAAATGCAGGGCGTATTGGGTGCGGCTGCGCGTGATGCATTGATCGGCGGACTAACGGGTTCAGCGGTATCTGTAGCTAGTGGCAAACCAAAAGAAGCTCCTAAAGTTGACAATTTAAATAAACCAGCAGGCACTAAAGCAGGGCAAGAGGCATTGGATATTCTTAATGCACCTCTGTCGGAAACGCCTCCTGCTCCTCCTCCTGTACAAGAAAGGGAAGTAAATGTCCAACCCCCTATCAATACCGCAGTTGGAACAAGCGATGCAGTGGTTAGAGAACCCGGAGCCGAACCCGCCGCAGGAGCTGTCACACCTGACAGAGCCGGAGTGGAAGGAAATATGCCTGCTCCTGTACCACCTGTACCTAGAGCGGAAGAACAACCCGCTGCATTAAAGTACGAAAATCCTGACATTCAAAATGTCTACGATGCTTACGCTAACTACAAAGGAAAAACTTCGCGGGGAAGTCCTGAGCTTGCTGAATTTAAAATTAGTCGGCTAACTGATTTAGCCAATACACAAAATCAACCAATTAATGTTTGGCTTCATCAAGGGGAGATTGTTCCTCTTGTTGCAGGCGTTGAAAAGCCAAAGTATGCACGGCTAATTGGAACCATTAATCCAACAGTTGAGGCTGCACCTGAAGCTCCCGCTGCGCCTGCGGAGCCTACTCCTCCACAAGCCCCTGCTGCACCCAAAGTTTCCGGCATAGGCGATTACAGCGTTGGTTTGCCTGCCGAGCTAAACGATACATTTGAGCGTCTGCAAAACCGTAATCGTGCAAGTCAGCAGTCAATTGCACAGATGAAAAATGTTTCCAGCAAGACGGACTATGACCGGCTATCTGTAGATCCCAACTTTGGATCTGGTGCGCCTGTTGTTATTAGTGACTTCAAACTTCCTGATACTCATTTGGGAAACACAGATGTGGCTACTGCCGTAGATGGGCGTAAGATTCCTGTCCAGTACGCTGTTGTTAGTGCAGAAAACTTGTTGCCGTCGCATACGTCTGATGGACAAGTTAACAAACAATATGCAGACACAAGCATACCGGCAATCCGTCCTGTCGCTGGCAATGGGCGTGTAGCAGGACTGCAAGAGGGCTACATGAAAGATAGCCCTTCTATCACAGACTATGCCACCAAAATGATTGGGGACACACGGCACGGCATTGATCCTGAGGCAATCAAGAACACACCTAATCCTATTCTTGTTCGCTTGATGCCAAAGGAAAATATTACCAAAGACATTGGTGATGTATCCAATGTTCCTGTAAGTATGCCATTGAGCCCGCTGGAAAGGGCTAAGAATGACGCTAACCGTCTTGACCTAAACAATATTGAGTTTGAAGAAACAAAAGATGGCGCATTAAATTTAAGCAAAAAATCGGCAAGCCAATTCATTCAAAGTATGCCGGAGAACGAGCGCAACGAGCTAGTCAATAACAAAACTGGCGAACCAAATGCGGCATCAATTGATCGTTTGCGTAACGCAATCTTTCTGAAGACTTACGGCAGCGATACGCTAGGTGAGTTGTACACGGAATCTTTTGATCCAGAAGCAAAGTTAATTCTTGCTGCTATGCAGATAGCCGCTCCAAATATGTCACGCCTTGAGGGACAAGGCATGTACGACATTCGTAACAATGTTGTTCAAGCAGCAGAACTAGCAGTTAACGCTAGGAAGAATGGCATTCCATTAAAAGAAATTGCAAGCCAAACAGACATTACCAGCGACCCCACTACCAGTGCGGTACTGCAAATGTTTGCAGACAACAGCAGATCTGGAAAGCGAATGGGCAGCTTGCTCAATCAATTTGCTAATACAGCATACGAGCAAAACGTTGAGGATATGTTTGGGACTAAGCCGGAAAGGCCGTTAAGCGAAGTGGCGGAATCATTGAAGCCACAGGAAGAAGAATATATGCTTCGGGAGGCTACTCCTGAGCAAATGAATAGCGCCGACATCCATGCCAAAGAAGTTGGTGGCGATGTGGTTTACCAGAAAGGCGATATTGCTTTAGTCCGTGGATTTAGCGTTCTGTCTGGTCAGCCAATTTACTCTGTTGCCAAGGGCGATATGCGCTCACGGACTGACATTGAAAGCTACACCGGAAAACTTGTTACTGACAAAGAGAAGCAAGAGCTTATTGCAGAAAAGAACAAGATTGAAGAAGAGGACGCAAAGAAGCATAAGGAAAATCCGTTTATCAAGTTTGATAAAAATGGATTGTCTTTCTCCAAAGGCGTTCCCACGCAAGTTGGAAAAGTGTTGGCTGGCTGGAAAGGCTTGCTGAAGCTTGCGCCAAACATCCACATTACTACTGTTGAAGATGCCCGCAATAACCGGAACAACTATACCGGCGAACATCGTGTCATTGGATCTGTAGGATTGGATTACAAAGAAAGAGGCGTGATGCGTCAATTGCCTAGCGGCGATTACTATGTTGCATTTACCAAATCATCCAGCATTACAAAGATGTTGGAAACACTTGCCCACGAGCTTGGTCACGTTCACCAAAAGGAAGTCTTTGACAAAGCTAGTCCTGAAGTTAAAAAGGAAATCACATCAGAGTACCAAAAGTGGTTGCAAACTATGGGCGACAAAACGGCAAGGGAGCTTGTTAATTCCTTGCGCGCTAAGACAACTGCCAAGACAACCAAAGTACCAGATGATTTAACCGCCAAACAGCTAACGTCTTATTGGAAAAGCTTTAGTGAATGGTATGCAGACCAAACATCTAAGTGGGCAACTACGTCTGAAAAGCCTGTTGGTGTTGTAGAGAAATACTTTAAGCGATTGGGTGAGGCGCTGCGCTCTTTCTACGGCAAGGTGCGTAACTCTGGCTATCTGCCAAATGAAACGTTTAAGAAGTATTTAGATACAGTTACTAAAGAGGATATTGCAGAGCATCCGATTGTCAGCAAACCTGAAGATCAGATGGCGCTCTTTATGAAAAGTGAAGTTGAAGAGCCGAAGAAAGTAGAAACAGCTACTACCACAAAAGGGCAGGAAGCTTTGGATATTACTGGCGCTCTTGGTCGCGTTACCAAAGACCCCGATCCCAGCTACGTTAAGAAGGTTACTGAAGCATGGAATAACGCTAAGGACAATCCCAAAGCTACAGTGCAAGATGCCAAGGCTGCTGTTGTTAATTGGAATGACAGGGTGCAAACATGGGCCTTCTCCAGCGATGCCGCCATTAACAATTCGATTCGCCGGGAGATACAAGAATCCGGTAAGAGCAATGAGGAAATGATTGGTACGCTATTAAGCATTAGCCAAAGCCAAGTTGTTCACGGCGATGCAATGGCAAATGGATTTTTGTCTTATGGAAATTTAAAGTACGATAAAGATTTGTACAAATATGAAATTGTGGAAGACAAAGCAAATCTTCCAGAGCTGGCAAAGCAAATTGGCGAGATTAAAGATAAGTATGGGCTTACATTGGCCCAAGCAGAGCTTATTGGTCATACTGCTTTTGAAGCCAAGCGGTTGAAATCCCTTTTGGAATTCAATAACAAGGTGGCAGAAGAAGTCCGCACTATGCGGGCAGAGGCCGACAAACTGGCTGCTTCCGGAAAAGCTGTTGCAGCAAATGCTTTGCGGGAAAAAGCAAGCCGCCGCGCAAAGGATGACAAATTCATCCACATGACCAGTGCTGAGATTGAAGCTGGCAATCGTTTGTTCAGTGTTATCCCAGAGTTAAAAGGCGTTGTAGAAACATGGAATGATATGCGTAAGAACGCATCTAAAGTCCTTGTTGATAGCGGCTTATGGAACGAAGAAGAAGCTGATTTCCTATTGAGCAATGCTGACTATGTTCCGTTCTTTCGCGAAGAACAATTGGAGCAAGGCAAAGGCCCGAAAGAATACATCCGTGGCTTGATGGTTGAAGCGCAAGAAAAGAAGTTGAAGGGATCTAATAAACCCGTCAATGATATCTTTGACAACATGAGCCGTTGGTTGCAGTATTCCGTTAACCGCGCCGTCCGCAATAAATCTGCTTTGTCATTGATTGATGCGGCAAGTGAGTTTGGACAAGCACGACAAGTGGAAAGCCGTGCGGGCAACTCAAACGTAGTGCGTGTATGGAGGAATGGCAAAGAAGAATTCCATGAGATGTCAGACCCCATGTTTGTCGAGGCATTTACTGGCTTGGAATCTATTGCCATCCCAAGCTGGAAAACAGCAATGCAAGTTGCAAACACGCTGCGCCAATCTATTGTTTTAAATCCAATCTTTTCCGCTGCTCAAGTTCCGCAAGATGCTTTTGCAGCCATGTTCACATCGGGATTAAAGCCGCAATATGCTTTGCAAATTCCTGTTAGGGCGGTAAAAGAATTCCTTTTTACCCTTGCTCACAAAAGCGCAACTAACAATGAATTGAAGAAGTATGGTGTTGTTGGTGTGCGTGACTTTACTTCCCAAATGGCGCGGCTAGATGCCCAAACATTTGCTGGATTAAAAGGCGATCCTACGTTGTGGGGCAAGGTTAAGAGCAGCTTAGAACACGTTGCTATGGCTTCAGACAATGCCGTTCGTCAAGCCACTTATGAGGCTGCAATGAAGCAGGGGCTAAGTAAAGCAGAAGCTTTGGAAAAGTCTTTTGAGATTTGGAATATCCGTCGCAAGGGTACAAGCAAGACATTGGCAATGTCTAGTCAATTGATACCATTCTTCAGCGCATATTTAACTGCCCAGAACGTTGCCATTAAAACCATTAGCGGAGTTGGAACTTCCCCCACAGAACGCATGGCTGCTCTTGGTGTATTGGCTAGTACAACGGCATCCGTGATGACACTATCCCTGCTGTACTCTGTGGCGGTTGGCGACGATGATGGCTATAACAAGAAGTCAGCAGCAGTCCGTGATCGTATGTTTGTTATTCCGGGGACTAATGGCCTTGGCATCCCGTTGCGTTCAGATATCTTTTCTATTCCCAAGATATTGGGTGAGCATATGTATCTGCTGATGACCAACAAAGGTTTTGAAGATGGGCGCAAGTTCCGCGATTCCATGACAAACGCTTTGATGAATTCAATCACCAGTCCTACCGTTGTCCCGCAGCTAATAAAGCCGGTTGTAGAAATAACTGCAAACCATAATTTCTTCCAAAACCGCCCATTGATTGGCGAGTACCAAAAGCGCATGGAAAAGGAACGTCAGTTTAATGATTCCACATCTGAAATTGCAAAGCTGCTTGGTAAAACTGGCTATGTTTCTCCCATTAATGCAGACCATTTAATCCGTGGATGGTTTGGATCCGTTGGTGGATTGGCAATTTACATGACCAATCCTTTGCTGCATAGCGATCCCAATGTAACCAAGCCAACTATGTCCACGCATGAGATGCTGGCAGAATTGCCCGGGACTAGCGCCTTCATGTCGAAGGAAAAAGAATCAGGATTGAAAAACGACTTCTACGTCCTCAGGGATGAAGTAGCAAAAGTAGCAAACACTTTGGCTGATTTGCGTCAGCGCAACCCAGAGAAGATTCCGGAATATGCCCAGCGCGAAGGCGTTCGGGAAAAAGCCGGTATGTCTGCTGGCATACAAGCGCTAAATAAACAGATTGCCGATATGGACAAAATGATTAGCAGAACCAGCAACCTGCCGGATAGTCAAATGAGTCCAGATCAAAAATCTGAACGCATTAAACAAATCCGGGAGGCCCAAGAACAACTACTAAAAAATGTCAATGTAACAAAGTTACGCGAAATGGCAAAAATTTAGTATGTAAATCAATGACTTACATTCGTTATCAAAATGGCTGTCAACGTTGACAGTCATTTCTTTAACTGTTTTTGCAGCATTGCCACCTGCTTTTTGAGCTGAACGTTCTCCGATTGGAACGTATCGCGGCTACGCTTTACGGCATCCAATTCAATCTTTGCTACCCGCAACTCCTCGCGCAGCTCATCAATGGTCTGTTGCGCCAGATCCTTTTCCTCTGGCGTAGCATCCAGCGCAGCAACGGCTAAGCGGTCTGTAAGCTTTTGGTTTTCCTGTACAAGACTTTGTACCATTTCGTTCTTGGACAAATCAACTTCAGGCTCATCTTTTTGTTTGCTTTTTGGTTCTTCTTTGGGTTCGCTCTTGGGTTTATCCTTTGGCTTTTCTTCTTTGGGCGGTTTTGTTCCATCAATTTCTGCGCGAAGATTGGAAACAAACGTATTGCTAACCCGCACCTTCCTTGCAATTTCGCGATCAGACATTTCCGCCCACTCAAAATCTTCCAAGTAAATCAGCACTTGCTTTCGTTTGGTGGCAGGAGAACGGTTTAAGCCGTGGGTGGTGTTAGCCATGCCGCTTAGGTCGATGGCATCGCGCAATGTGCCTTTAATCACCTCGCAATTAATGCTGGCCTTGCCAAGCTTTATATGGGCCAATACTCGGTGGAATCCATCGGCAAGGTAATAGTCCAAACCATCGGACACAACGGTAATGGGAGGCAGTGTCTCCCCATTCTTAATCTGTTCGGCTAGGTGGTCGATGTGATCCTGATCGTTCTTGTCGCGGGACTGTGTGCCTCCGTCAAGGCGAATGGTTTGAATGTTTAAGATGGTCATGGTTTCTTCCTTTGGTTAATTCGTTTATCAATACTTTGCCGGAGCAGTTCGCGTAGCCAATTCGGCCCGCCTAGTCGCTTGTACTCGTCACGCTGGGATGGCGTTAATCGAATGCCGACACGGGTAGGTTGGCCTGTTATTTCGGATTTTGGTCGGGGCATGGGCAGTCTTCTGGTATGGGTACTTTGACAAATACAGGAACGTATCTGCCTCCTTTGGTGTTTTGTGTCCAGCGATCTACATATACATCTGGCATAAGTATTGCGGCCTTCTTTGCTGACTCAGGGGAGATCCCAATAAATGCAGCCAACTGTCGTGCCGTTAATCCTTCTTCGTACTGGGATAGCACGGGGCGGATTCTTTCTTGTGCTGACCTCATCATTCGACTACTTCTTCAATTGCATCCAACATATCGTGAACGTATTTGATAGCCATGATCCCGACTTCCATTGCTTTCATTGGCTGCTGGGCCAACATAAATTGGTGGACTTCTTTGAGTGCTTTTTCAGCTTTCATGCACGGCAGGGCGTAGTCTTTGATTTCTTCAATCTTCATTTGGTTTCCTTTTGATAATTCCACGGGGCTAACAGTTTACGCAATTCCTGTACGGATTCGGCTGTGTGTTTAAGATATAGCTGGAGTTGTTCAATCTGTTCCTGCTGGTCTTGCATTTTTATGTAAGAGTCCTTGGCAAACTTAGCCAAGTTTTCATTGCTCCATGAAGCAAAGTTTGGTATATCTGTCATTGGCGCGTTTCCTTGTTGTCCATGTTTTGTAAAACCACTTCTGCTTCTTCATCAGTTAGTAGGACGGCTTCTTCTTCAAGCTTGCCTGTATCCACCAGCTCCCTGATGTATGCAATTATTTCGTCCAGCTCCTCTTGGGTTCCATCAAACCCATCAAAGCATCCTTCTGCGAATTCAATCTCAATCTTCTTTGTCATTACCAACCTCCCCGCTCAAGTCGAAACATATTGCGCCACCGTGCTTTGAGGATTTCCCAAATACTTTGCTGCTCCAGCATTTCAATTCGCCGCACTAGTCGCTCCCGCTCCAGTAACAGTTCGCTGTTGTGCATGGACAGTAACGCCCATGCTTTCTCAATGTCTTCTTGTTTCATTTTGTTTCCTTTTCCTGCGCTTTGCTTACCATGCCGTACGCATCAAGCATCCTAATCACAAGGATAGTCCTACCCTCGCTGTCATCGTAAATGGCTTCGTGCATACACTTGGATTTCACAAACTCAAAAAACTCTTCGTACGTCATGTGTTTACCTCTGGCCCATAGGGTTTGTTTAAGTTAAATGGAAATATCTGCTCCACGGTTTTGAACGTGAACGTGTAGTCCTCGGCAACAAGCTCCAAGTACTTAACGCCTGCATCTACGCCCCTACCCCAAGTCAACGCGGGCCACCACGGGTCTGTGTTCCATACTCCACCTACGTTAGCCACTTTTACCTCATCAGGTCGCATTGTTCTTCTCCATGAGCTTGGCTTCCACTAAATGCCCAAATGCAACCGCCATCTCAGGTGCAGTTTTCATTGGTTGTGCGGCTTGCACTAACAAATTTATGTAATCCTCATCCGTCAGCCCCACCCAAGGCTTGGGCAGGTTGTATTCGGCGTTGACGTAAACCATTTTGTCGGGGTTGGTGGGGTGCGGTTTAAGTGGCATTATTCTTCTCCTTGAGCTTGGCTTCTATGGCTCTGATGTAGTCTGCTGGCGTAGCCTCACGGGGCCACACAGCCTTTAAAAAATTATTTACTTCCTCATCCGTCAGCCCCACCCAAGGTTTTTTGAGCAGTGCTTCTGCTTCGGCTGTCTTGCTGCGTTCGCAATACAGATCAACGCTGTGGTCTTTACCTAGTGCGACCGTAGCCACAACCATGTCGTGTCCCCACTCCGTCCGTGTCGGTGTGTCGTGCCAGTTTAGTTTCATGTGTTCTTCTCCTTGAGTTTGGCTTCTATAGCCTCCATGCACTTCCATTCCCAACCACTTACACCCCAAAAGTCTTTTTGATACCGCATGACTTCTTTGCGTTCTTCATCCGTCAGCCCTACCCAAGAGCGCTGTGGTGGGGTGGTGTATGGAGAATAGTGACCATCAGCAATCACAGTAAGCAGCTCGTCTTCCAACATTTTGATGTAGGCTTTAACCTCCTGCGCTGGCTGTGCATCAAACTTGTTGCGTGGGTCTAGCCCACCGTCAGAAACGATGTCGCTGTATTGCGCCGCAGGCTCCTGCGCTGGCTGTGCTTTGCACTTGTCGCAATGGCAAACAACGTGTATTGGG
>JAULBY010012147.1:0-23426 GCA_032358315.1 Ophiocytium majus | reverse complement strand
CCAGGGGGCCCCCCTCCCCCAGCCCATACACCAGCAGTGCAGCGTCAGTCTCCTGGGAGCTCGCCCCCCCGTGGTTCCCATCATCGGTCATGCCGTGGTCCCCCATCACAAGCACGAGCGCGCCGCTTTCGTCCGCGGCCCGGAACACACTGCGCAGCGCCGCGTCCATTTGTGAGAGTTTAGTGGCCATGGCGGCGGTCGCCGGCCCATATGTGTGGCCCACGTGGTCCACGCCCTGTGACGTGCGCGCAGCAGTGAGGAGGGGATAGAGTGTGCGTGGCGGCTCCGGTCAGCGTGGTAGCTGCAGACACAACTTCAACTTCATAGCAACTTCAAGTTCTATATGACGGTGCACATGGACGTTGGCCCGGATGTGAGGCACACGTGGTCCACGCCCTGGGGGTGCGCGCAGAGTGAGGAGGGCGGAGAGTGTGAGTGGCGTCGGTGAGAGGCAGCTGCTGCCACAGCTGCGGGCGCAACTTCAACTTTGTAGAAAGTTCAAGTTATACATGATTGCGCACGCGGATGGCATGGACCATGATCAAGATTTAAAAATTCTAGAGGTACACGGGGCCACGGTGTTGGCATTGGGTTGCTACAACCATTATATACTTCGAAGTTATAACTGCGTTCACATTGTGCCTCATCAATTGGCCAACTTCAACTTCCACACGTGCCCCGCCCTCCGCAACACACACACACCTGCCCATGCACACATCCACGCGCCAGAACACGCGCCAGGAGGTGTCCACAGCTGCTGGTGCAATTTCAACTCAACTTCAACGTCAACAATAACCCCCCCATCGATCTTGTAGTACAGGTGGTGCACACATGCCCTCATGTCTCCATGACCAATACACAAACTTCAACTATGTGCGCGCAGCCACGCACCAGGAAGTGCGCCACGAGCACGCGCCAGTCGCGGTGTGCAAGCTCGCGCGGCAGGTGCGACAGCACTCCGTCGTCCACTGTGTGCAGGTCTCTGGCGGGAAGGATCCACAGGGTGACGGGGGGGGGTGGGGGGGCAGGTGCTAGCAGATTTAGCTTGCAAGGGGGAGGGTGATAGCACAGCGTCAGCACTATGAGCAGGCTTGGGGGGTGGCGGGGGGCACCCCCAGGGGGTTGTGTGTGTGTGCGGGGGGGGGGCTGGCATGACTGTATGAAAGGCGGCAGGGGTTTATGTGGCATGATATGCAAGAGCAGCAGTACTGTGTGAGCATGCTTACTGATGTCCTGAGTAGGGCTGCGTGAGCAGCATGCTGGTGCAAACGCATGCTACCCAGCAGACATGAGTGTTGAACACAGGATGGCAATGCAAACCGTCGCTGTCATGTCTGAAGCCATGCCGCGGGTTGAGTACAGGTTGGCATCAGTGAAGTACCGGTAAACACTAACATAGTGCAAAAAAAAGTTCTTCACATGCGAGTTGAGCAGCGTTCCATCTCTCAGAGGCCTTTTGGTGTTGTCCCCAAGGCGTCACGGCGCACCCCTGCTGCTGAGCAACCCACGCCGCACAGTGCTCAGCAGACACCGCGGCAGGCAGTGGCAGCGGGTGCTGCTGCTGCGCAGAGTGTGTCTATCAGTGCTGCTGAGCAGGCTTGAGGCGTGTGCTCAGCAGCAGTGCGGGCACGCTCAGCCACATCGGAGAGTACGATACCAGTTGCTGTCATCACCGAGACGGACTGCCTTTATGTGTTGTCCCCCCCCCCCCCCCTCCAGACATGCCTTTGCCATAAAGGGTAGTGACCGGCGCGTGTATTGTGTGGGCTTCCTGGTGTTTACCAGGTGCGCAAGGCACATCAGGGGGCTTGGCCTGGCATCTTGCACCAGCCATTTCAGTATGTGGGCTTCTGGGTTTGTTTCACATTGGGGCAGGCGTGTACGCAGCATGCAGGTACATGCAACGTGCGCAAAGGGCTTTCCGCGCCCTAAGCGGAGTTTAATAAGAGTACATGCACTTTTGCTACTTTGACACGTGCTGCTGGTTGCCACCACCCGAGCTTCAGATGCCGCAGCTGGCGGGCATAGTTCATGCCGTTGCAGTGCCGCAGCCATGTTGGGCGGTGGGGAGCGGTCCTTGCCGGCATGCAAGCTGCAGTGACAACAACCTACTTCCACGTATGCAAATGCCACTGGTGCCAGCCTTACCACTCTCACTCCTCCACTCCAAAATACACCCACACAAAGAGCAGGCAAAACTGGGGCACTCACCCAAGACTTCAATACTAGCGCTCCACGCGAGGCGCGTTACCTGGTGTTGAAGCTGGGGAACGGGAACGATCTGCGGAACTGTCTTGGGAACAGTCCTGTCCATGTGTCATCCCCCATGAAGACCAGTGTGCTGCCCTGTGCCGCTGCCTGCTGCACCCAGTTGTCCTCCTCTATTTCAGGGCTGTGGAAGTTGTTGCGAAAGTCTATGAAGGTGGGTAGGGCCCCGGTGGTAAGCCCCTTGAGCCTCTGCACGCGTTTTTCGCATGCAAACAGGTATGTGTATGTATAAACATGTGTTATGTATGTGCAGTGCACTTGCGATTTAGTGCGCTTTTGATTTAGTGCGCTTTGATTGAGTGCAGTATGCGGTTTTGTGCGGGGTCCACAGACCTGTCAATGGCCACATGGTTCTGTGTAAACAATACATAATGCGCCTTACTGCGAAGTATTTGCTTTAGTTTGGGCCTTGCTTTAGTGCGGGGTGTTCGGGGGGTACCGCCGCACTAAGTTGCAAGTGCACTGTACTTCAGAATATGTTGAAGTGAGTGGGTGCAGGGAGGGTGCGGAGACAGCGAGCGCGTAGCTGCTGTCACTTTGCACACACAAGAAATGGCACCGGAGCGCAAGGGGCGCCTGCATTAGCTGGGCAAATGTATGCCACAGAGGTGAAGTATTGTTTCTACCTCGAAGTATTTACTATTGCACATCTGCCGCAGCACTCTGCACCCATGCTGCGCCATGCACCAACCAGAGCAAGTCCCTGTGCACAGCCTCGCACCTTGCCTGGTGCGCAAGTGCCTTTCCCACGCATGCCACCACCCCACACAGCGCAACAGAGCTGCCCATCACACGGTACCATACCATGCCACCGCTCACACTGCACCTGCACAGCGTCCGTTGCTACACTAGACATCTGGCCCAAGCACTGCCTTCTGGTGCCGTCGCACAGCCGCGTTGCAATGCATGAAGTGAGAAAACACATGAGGGTGGTTTGTTCACTGGTGCAACACATAAGCGCCTTTCACGGTGGCAGCACACGCGACACGAGCAACCCACAATCAGCTGTGCAAAACCGTTTACTTCGAAGTATGTATACATGTGTGTGCGTGTCTGCACATTTGTATACTCAGAAGCATGTGTGCCAAAAGGCAACGGCAGCACCAAGCTGCAAGTCATACCAGTGGCTGGTGGTGGTGATGGCACCAGTATTACTATAGTAGTATGACTGCAGTTGGTGTGTCAACAATCAACGCTTACCACCGCCACAGACTTTGCGAGCGCGCGGACCCACCTGCATAGTCACCGTGGGCGGGTCGGCCTCAAACTTGTACAGCAGCGCCCTGCGCGCCCACGCGCCCCCTCCAGCGCCTGCACCTGTCCCTGTGCTCAGCAGAACCTCGTGGAGCACCGGCAGCTTGTTGTGATAAAAAGCCGTTGGGCCCGAAAAGGCGCCGTCCGTCACCCACTGCGCGAAATCGAAGCGCAGCGCGTCGATGACGACCCATATGACGCGCGGGTAGCGGGGGGGCAGCCAGCAGGCCGTTGCGTTAGCGCTGACGGCCGCCTCGCTCAGGTGGGCCAGCTCCTCCTCTGACAAGAGGGTGGAGAGCTGTGGTGTGGTGGAGGGGTGGGTGGGGAGGGAGGGGGGGGGTTACAGGTAAGGTGGAGGGGGGGTCAGTGCGGTGGAGTGGGTGCGGGGTGCGCGGTGCAGCAAGGCGATGGTTGGCACACTGGGTGCGAGGAGGCTGGTTGTACTGTGGATCAAGGTGTGCATCAAACCCTGAAGCTGGTGTGGTGATGGTAGCAGATGGATGAGTCTCGAGCGTCACAGCTGCTGCATGCATGTGTGACAGCAGCTGAGGTGCAGAGACATGCTGCGCTCGGGTGCACCAGCTGCTGCTAGCAAACCAACAGACTTGGCAAGAGCCACCAACCGCCAAAAATGCCTGCTCCCAAAGTGATGCTGCTGCCGGATGCTGTGCGGATGTGCAGTGCACCGGCCAGTCTCGATTCAGGTTTGCTACACCAGCACACTCTATGCTCATGACAGTGGTGTTGCTGCCGCAGGTGAGTAGCGCGTGCCTGCCGCACAGGTGTGGCACTCACGTCACAGGAGCTGTGGTGGGGCAGTTCCACTCTGGTGAGCAGGAATCCCTGCACGAAGATCCAGAGCCCCACCAGCTGCACCAGCAGTACCCAGCTAAAGAACGACAGCTGGTGGAGGGGGGGCGATGACGCACTTCTGCCACCGCCGCCGCCATCGCTGCCCATAGGTGCCACCACTCTGCTGGTGTGCACACACCCTGAGAGGACCACAGCGTTCGGACGTGGACGTCGGAAGGGACGTCAGAAACTCGAAAGGCGCCCCCTTAGGGGGGGGGGGGGGCGCCTATATGTGTGTGTGTGCCTTGCTCTGTGCACACGGCACGCATCCGCAGCGCTCCCTGGGCAGGAGCACACCACACACTGCGCATCTCTCGCGCTGCTGCTGTCAAAGGTGTGTTTTGTAAAGCCGGGGCAGCACTGCCTGTTTGTTCTATGTCAATGGCTCAATGTTGTGGCTTCAAGTTGACTAAGGGTGGGCTCTCCCTGTGTTGTGCTTTCATGTGCACATGAGGTAGGGACTGCAGACGGCGGTATATCCTTTGGCGGGCCGGCCTGCACATGTTCTGTCACAGCCCTTTCTTGGCCCGATTTCCTTGGCGCATTGTGGTGCTCATGCGTGGGATGCCTGGTACCTACCGGCAGCAACAATTGTGTTGGCCCATGCAAAATGTTTTGTGTCGCGTGGTCAAGTAGCTTGCTAGTTAGCTTGGTCCTGAAAGCTACGTATACGTGCAAAGTGATTTGCTTACTCCCCATTTGCATAACTCGTACACTGTTCATGTAGAGCTTTATGTAGAGCTTGTGTGCCAGACCAGCAGGGGGCCCAGGGATGTGCACTTATCAACCACACAGCCGATTGAGTGCCGCCCACCATGGGGTCACTTGCATGCGCTGCAGTTACTGACGCTGACCGCAAAACGGCATGTGAGCACAAGCACAGAGTGGCACCGCCACAGCACCACAGCACACACATGCACACTATTTCTGGCTGATGTGCATGAGTGTAGCTGCAAGTGCTTTGCCCCTTGGCATCTTCCACGCTCCCTGCTGAGTGGTGGTTGCTTCCGTTTGCACAGACAGCGTTGCCATGGGACAGGGCAGACTTGTTGTCAGCAGCACAACGCTCGACCTAACATTACTGTGGCACAGCAGCAGCAGGGATCCCGCTGGAACTTGTAGACTTGGCACATGGCTGTGGGCATTCATAAAAACGGACTGGGAAATAGGGAACTGGAACCACCAAACACGCACCATTGCACAACACGCCTTGCTGCAAGGTGGGCTGCTCGAGCCCTGAAGCCACTGTGGCCGCGCCAGCACAGGTGTTGCCACCGCAGTGCTGGAACAGTAACTGCCGCTGCTACTGCGCGCACCACCCCTGGCATGCCACCCCGCTTCGGCTAGCGCTAAAGCCCGCGCGCACTGCATATTGCCTTGACTGGCTGCGGCACACAGCAGCCCAACATACTCTCAATGCAGCAGTGAGTGCTGCCCACGGAGCTCAAATGCCAACCAGCGCCCGCAGCCACCTTTGCAGAGCTACAGCGGTGGCTAGTGGCAAGCCCCCCTGCCACCAACAGCTAGGTCTCGTTGCCCAGAGATTACTTGGCGAACCGCCGCCGCAGCAACAGCACAAACTGCAAGTGTGATGCCACAACTCCAAGATGCCGCAACCTCGTGTGTGGTTCCGCAACTTCAAGTGTGGTGCCACAACTTCAAGTGTGGTGCCGCAACTTCAACAAGTGTGATGCAGGACTTAGGTGAGGTCGACGTCGCCGCCCGCGCCGCCGCCGTGGCTCTCAATGAGGCGCTTGATGGTCACCAGAACGCTGGTTTTCCACGGGTCGAGGGTGGTGACCTGGTCGTACTCAAAGGAGGCGGTGGCTAGCGCGTCCGCATCAAAGGTCTCCATGGCGGTGGTGAGGTCGTCCGCAAACTTGCACTCGCGCGACGCGCCAAAGGTGAAGTCCACGCCCTTGAATTCGTCCAGCTGCGCGCGGGCACGCGCACACGGGTGGGTGTTTATAAGTCACTCCCAATATATAATAACAGAAACCAAAGGTGAAGTTACGCCCTTGAACTCGTCCAGCTGCGCGCGCACGCTCACATGGTGTGTGTTTATAACTCACTATGATAACAGAAAACGAAGGTGAAGTTCACGCCCTTGAACTCGTCCAGCTGCACACACATGCGCACATGGTGTGTGTTCAAAAGTCACTATAATGACAGAAAAACATGAGGGCTCCGGCCGGCGCGTGTAAGGTGGGGCTATCTGGTGTTGACCAGATGGGTAAAGCACCCCATGAGCTTCGGCCTGGCATTTTGCACTGTGGGCTTAGCAACCCCTTCGGTTTCTTCCGCATGATAGCATGTGCAAACGAAGTACCTCCTCGCGGGAGTAGAGACAGGTGTGCTTGGCATGTGGCACCCGGCCTTTGCCAGGCCCAGTGCAGCAGGGTAGGTCGTGGCAAAACACTTTACAAGCCTGGCATGTTCATATATACGGTCTTCACAGCTGCTCTCAAGCTTTATGCACAGTAAGTTGCCACCTGGTTGTGTCATGATGGAGGTCAGGGGCACCAGCATTACGGTAGGTATAAGGCGGGTACATATACCTAAACATGTACCGGCACTACATTAGTATACTTAAAGTATGAGGATTGATAACTAATAAACTAATAACTTGTACTGACCTGGTGAGACGGAGTCGTTTGCGCCGAGCACGCATAGCATAGCATGTGGTACCATGTATCGTAAATATAACAAACGAAGACATGTAATACATAAAAGGTAAACATGTATTTCGACGTGGGATACTTCAGTATACACTGTATTGCTTCAAGTACTTTGAAGTGAATGATAATGTACGATACACAAACATGATATTGCACCATGTATGCACATGCCTCAAGTACATTGTTACACATACTTCTGAAGTATAAAGCGAAATTCAACTGTTTTGTACTTCAAGTACTGACCTTCATGCGCGCTGCAACGGAGTCGTTTGCGGCAAGCACGCACAGCACCGCCTGCAGGAAGTACCCCTTGGCGTTCATCTGCAGCAGGCGCGTGGCCGTGCAGCTACGGCCCAGGTCCTCAAATATCTTGGCAGCACCAAGGTAGTCGGGTGGCTGTATGAACTTGCTCACAATGACGGCGACCTGCGCGTACCGAGAAATGTTTGCGCGAGAGAGGGAAATTTCCACGGGTGATGCAAGCGCAGCGGCGATGGAGTGTGGTGGCGTCAAGGATTGGGGAGTGATCATTTGTGCGAAATTGGCCGGTGGTGGCAGCAGCAGTGCTTGCATGCGCAACAGCAATGCCACCACTGCCCCACCAGCAGCAGCAGCGGCGGCTGCGGCAGCAGCAGGAGCAGCATATAGCTCACAATCATGTGCGTGTGTTTATGCACGCAGTCACTGATGGTATCGTTCACTGCATGAAATGGCGTTATAACACCATGCAACACATGGCCGCGCGCGCCGCGCGCACATTTCCCGGGACTTCTACCTGACCACTGGATACCACCCGGCAGGCCACCACGGCAGCACGCGGCCACCAAGAGGGTTCACCCCCACGGTGTGCTCGCCTGCCCGCCTGTGCGTGCACCCTCGCTGCTGCTGCACCGCCAAACCACGTCAGCCTTCCACTCAACCCTGCTGCCGCCCCTTCCGTCACTACGCTACCCCCCCCCCCAGGTGAGGTTTCTTCTCTGTCGCTTGGCACACCGTGGGGGTCTTGCTTGCTCGCAACTTTGCCGCACACACACACACTGGGGGAGCCACCGCCGGAGCAGCCACAACGGACCACAACGAGAGTCGAGCGGGGCGTCCGAGTGGGCAGGCCGGCCCGCCATAGGACATACCGCCGTCTGGAGTCCCTACCTCATGCACACACGTAGGGACACAGTCATCAGCAGCAAAAGCTGCTCAACAAGCAGGTGAAGTTGAAGTTGTAGGGGCGCGTGGTTTAAGCAGAGTTGAAGCACTTACTGCTTAGCTTGCAAGGTGCATTGGCATTCTTGCTATCCGTGCGGTAGTGCGACAAAATTCTGCAGGAGAAGCAAATGATTTAGCCCAGGCTACATCTACAACTGCGTTGCCGGTGCACCAAACCACCACTCTCCAAACTCACACACGCACCCTGCAGCGTCAGGTGTCGAAGTAGAACTACAAAGTTGAAGTTCAGCCACGCGGGTCCCAGGGGGGCCCTCACACACAGGCACCCTGCAGCTGCAACTGTTGAAGTACACAGTTGAAGTTGACCTAATAGGTACGCGGCGCAGCGCAGCCGCCACCCACTGTGTTTGGGCACAGGCACTGATTCACGAACTGAGTGGCACTCTCCGTGTTGAAGTTGAAGTACAAAGTTGAAGTTATCTCACGCGTAGGCGACTTTCATGAGGGCCTCTCACCTTGTTTAGGCACTGATTTGCGGACTGCGTGGCATTCTCCCCAGAGAAGTACTGCGCCGCCGCCTGGTAGTTGTCTCGCGCCTCCGGGTAGTTTTCGTCGGCTTCGTACACCTCTGCCACGTCCTTCAGCATTTTCGCCGCCTGCGCGCATAGGGGCCAAAAGTGTAGTTTCATAACATCAATAATAAATAAATTTGCAGTTTGTGTGTGGTCGTGTGAAGTGTAGTTATTATAATAGTACAGTAAAGTGTAGTTATTATAATAGTACAGTAGTAAGCACACATGTGCACTTGTGGACGTGCAAGAACCCGTGTCACGCATGCCGACAAGGAGGCAACGGCCGTGTAGCGACATACTCAAAGCTCTGTGCTCTGTGAACAACAAAAAGTACAGCCACCAGCCTGCGCGAACACCCTGTAGCTGTGACATTTTACTGAAGATTTCAGTACACAAAACCATGTGGTTGTACATTTATGGAGTGTCTGTGGGTTACCGCTTCATGGGCCTCTGCCACATGAATCATGATTCCGCACCCTTGCCGCCTGCAGGCACGGGCACATAACGTACATACTTCAACTATGAAGTACGAAGTATTGTTGTAACAACTGGCGTACGCGGGCATGTGCCTGCACTTCTGTGAGGTACATACATCTGTCAAGTCCTTGACAGTTGATATTCATTTAGAGTACACAGCCCATGTGGTTCTGCATGTTGGCTTATGGCTGCATACGCCCGCCACAACCTTACTGCAGCTTTGCCGCCAGCGAGCACAGGCAAACCGTTACCACAGCTGCTGGATACTTCTGCGGTACATCTCATGTGGTTTTGTATGTGTGAAGTACTGAAGTACTACGTAGTACGTGTTATTCTTTGAAGGCAAGCTCAGCAGCAATGCCCTAAACAATGGGCTATACCAATGATTTCAATGGAGGCGGTTGTCTGTCGAAACACAACACAGCAGCCCTCACAACGCAAGCGGTTGCGGGTGCTCATGCTGCTGCCACAAAAGGCTGCAATGTTTGTTGCAATAGCACTACTTCATTCAATGGTGGCAGGTTTCTAGTGCAACACGCCAAAGTGGGTACACTGTAGCGTCGACGCTGCGTCGTGTGCCACTGAAAAAAAAATCAACTTCTCCCTTCCACTGAAATTGCGTCGCCAGTACAGACCCCTTCGCCACCATGTTCTTGTAAAAATGCAGCTGAGAGGTTGCTAAAGTGCAACTACCGCCAAAGCTCCTGCAAACTGTTGGGTGGTTGGAACAGTTGGCCAGAAAATCAGTTAGAACCAAACATGCACTGGTCAGTAGTACTGCCGAGGGCTATGCTTCATAGTGCTGAACAATGTAAGCTTACGTGGCTACGCATGCCAAGGAAGGCATGCCTGCTGAAGACTGCACCCCCACACACACATTGTGTGTTCATCACCGACTCAAAGCACATCCCACTGCGTGAGATGCCACTCCTGCACCACCAAAAATCTACCCACGGCATAGGCCATTGCTGTACTTCACTTTGGCTGACAACACACAGCTTTGACTCTTTTGATAGGCTACTTCTGGCCAGTTTGGCCGCCACATGCCGACCATTATACCTGGGCTTTCGCACGCCACACATTCAAATCCATACTTGTGTAAACCGAATAAATAACTGTACCCACACACACTACATATCACCTCAAGTATACACAGTCCTGCGCTACCGCTGCCGCTGAGCAGCCAGACTCTGCTGAGCACACCGTGCCTGTGAGAAGCGCCCCATCTCCGAGTAGTGCGTGATGGCGCTCTTCATAGCGCCTATCGCCTCCGCGGGGTGCCCCTCCTTGTAGCACTTCCCCGCCTCCAGGTAGGCGCTGGCTGCCTCGTGCGCGCTGCCCAGCTTCTCGTGCAGCCCCGCCACGCGCATGTACAGGTCCCCCGCCTCCTTAAGCTTGCGCGCCACCTTGTAGCAGTTGGCCGCCTTGCTGAACTTCTCCGCCGCATCCTCCAGTTTCTGGGGAAAAGGCAAGAATTTCGGGCGGGTTGGGAGTGTAGGCTCCAGTTTCTGGGGGAAAGGTAACAAAGTGGGTTGGGGGCTCCGCCGCATCCTCCAGTTTCTGGGGAACGCATCCTCCAGTTTCTGGGGAACGCATCCTCCAGTTTCTGGGGGGGAAAATCAAATTTTTGTGGGGGTTTGTAGTTTAGGATCAGTTTCTGGGGGGGAAATCAAAGGTTGTGGGGGATGCGGTTTGTTTTGTGGGGGTTGGGGGTTTAGTCTGCACCTTCTGGGAGAACAGTCACAAATTCTGTGGGGGTTATGGGGGTTTGGGTGGGTATGGGGGGGGGGTGAGAACATTGCGCGCAGTTTAGGTGCAGACACGGAGACGGCTGGGGCATGTCAGAGTGCTGGAGGTGGTGTGACACCGGTTATGTGTTGGAGGGGAGGTTTCAGAAGGCCAGAGGCCAGTTCAGCAGTGAAGCTTGCAGCAGCTGCCATGGCTAGTTAGGGGGCACTCACAGAGTGATTGCCGGCCATACGCGGGGGGGGGGGGAGGAGGGAGCAGTGAGATTCCGCTGCTGTCAGTGGTGGGAGCCGGGAGGGTGTGTGATAGGTTAGGTGATTGATGTTGGGCTCGGGTTGGGCAGGGCAGCTGGTAGCGAGTATATATGCTCATATGCTCGTGTGTTGTTGCTGCCTCTCTGCTAAAACCTGCTCTGCAAGAGCCTCTGTTGTTGTTCCACTTTATTGTCATTGCAAAAGAGGGAGGGTGGGAATTGATTTGTGTGGTGCGTTCACATGGAACCAGGCAGCAGCAGGCAGCAGCAGCTTAAAGAACGGCATGGTCCTGCGTCACGTCCCGCTGGTGTGACGGGGTAAGGCGGGGCGGGATTGAACAGAATAGGTAGCCCAGTTTGTCAGCAGTAGTTGACATGGGCAGCGGCGTCTAGCCGCGCCAGCAGTGCCAACCCATAGCGGCCGGTGGCACGTGTCAGCTGCTGCAACTGCCGGAGTAGACGCGGAGTAGGGGAGTGACCAGCTCTCGAACGAAACGTGTCAGCTGCTGCAACTGCCGGAGTAGACGCGGAGTAGGGGAGTGACCAGCTCTCGAACCAGGCAAGCAGCAGATGCAACACCACCACACCGCACCGGGACAGCAGCAGCACCCGGCAGCCAGCACGCCAGCCGTAATTGTGACATTGTAACACAGGAGAGCATGGCGCTGCTGGTGCTGGGGGCGTGCGCTGGTCCCACTCACCGTTGAGCCCCCTCCGAAGAGAGATCCCATCAGGGACTTCTTGTTGAGGATTTTCTCGCCCTCATCCACTAGCGCCAGGGCGCGGGCCTCTTGGTCCCCAAAGCCAGCCATGGTGCCGCGCTGACCCTCGCCGCGCCAGCAGCGACCGGCCCGCTGCCTTTGATGCTCCCGCCTCCTGCGCTGCTGCTTGCTCTCTCTGAAGTGTGCTTCGAAGGCTGTGCCCAGCAGCTCGCGTTTCCGCATGGGGGGGGTCTTGTTGCGAAACAGCAGAGAGGCAGCCGGCATTGCTTGAGGTGGTTGAGGGTGGTGGTGTACACGTGTGTGGGGTGGCGGAGGCTGTGGTGGCGCCTGGGGCGCCAGCAGCAGTCGCCCGGCAGCACCATGAACCGCCTCTTTGGCAAGAAAGTCGATCCCCAGGAGGAGGCCAAGGAGTGGAACCGCACCATGAACCGGGAAATTCGGACGCTGGAGAGGCAGATCAAGCACATGGACACGGAGGAAGCCAAGTGCGTGCGAGAGATCAAGAAGCTCGCGAAGGAGGGCGCCCGCAACGATAAAGCCATGCGAGCGCTGGCCAAGCAGCTGGTGATGATTCGCTCCACCCGCACGAGGATCTACGAGGGGAAGGCTCAGCTGCACAGCGTTCAGATGCAGCTCAAAAATCAGCTGGCGCTGGTGAAGGTGACGGGGTGCCTGAGCAAGAGCACGGAGGTGATGGCGGCCATGGGGAAGCTGGTCAGCATACCGGAGCTGCAGGCCACCATGACTGAGATGGCCAGGGAGATGGAGCGGGCGGGGTTGACGGAGGAAATCATTGGCGATGCCCTTGATGTGAGTGCACCTCGTCCACACTCCTTCCGAAACAAGTTCTGTACTGTGTGGGCTATACAGCGAACATCACCGCAGTCCCTTCACGTTTTTGTTGTTTGCGAACACTATTCAACTGGTGCATCATGGCTCACCATCACTGTACGCCCCACCTTGGTGTATACATGAGCAAGCTTGGTTGGGTGCACAGTCTGGTGCACAGCTGTCTCTTGTACAGCCGACGCTAACCTTGGTGGCATGTGTTTGCGTTTGCTGTGGGGTATGTGAACTGCCATAAGTACTATACTGTGCTGGGAACGCAGGGGAGATGGCGAAAGTTCTTGGGCAGCAGGGAAAAACCAGTGCGTCGCCACAAGTGCAAATATTCTCAAGTAGATGTCTTTGAGCTGCGCATGTGATGACTTGCAAATGAGATGCCACGTTTGTTCGTAAAATTGTGCACAGAGGTACCTCACCAATAGTGTATGGCTTGTGTACGTTGTGCCATCACATCCCGCACTGCAGTTGCGATCACTGCTGCTGCAGCTGAGAGCATCAGGCTCTTACCGAGGTGTTGACAGCAACGAAGCGTGTGTGACAATCGTTTGTAGTAGGCAGATGTGGCCGTGGGTAAGTGTACACGCCATTAGCCCATTATTGGTGGCGTAACCGAAAGTTACTGGTTCATTGACAGCTGCTGCGTACACGTGCAGACATTGTCTGGGCGTGCGTTGGGTATGGCACCACAGTTAGTAGTACATTGCTCTTAAACCTCGCTGGTAGCTAAGCCTAGCTGAGCCTACACAAAAGGCAGATGCACCAGACGGCAGGCTGCAAGCTACATCAAAGGCCGTGCGCTCAGCAGCAGGGTTACTTGCACACCGCCTGTGGCAGCTGCTTCACACGGGCGTTGCAGCAGCCCCACGTCGGCAACACATTCCCCGGCATATCTTAAGCGAATGAAAGCCGCAGTGCAGTGTGGAGCCTCACGGGTCTGAAGTGCACCTGTGCCTGTGTGCTTTTCATGCGCGCTGATATTAGTTCGCAGTTGAGATTGGTACACCTGGTCCGCATTGAACGGTGGCACCTACCACCAAGTCTTGGCATGGTGCTGCTGCAGTATGCATTGCCATGCTGGCAGCATAGAACATGTGTGCAATTGCCAGCTAACTGTGTGGCAGTCCCACGGCCGACAACCTGTCGGCCACTGCACGGCGGCTTTGGCAACAGTGATGTGGTGGATGTAGAGGTCAGCAAGCTTCTGCCGGAAGCCACAGCCATAGCCATGGGACCGCTTGCAGTAGTGTTGTGCGGTCGCTTTTGTTGCTACTATTGTGGCATGACTTCACCACCACCTGTAACACTGTTGAAGTATTTAGTGCTGTTCAGGGTAGACAAACTCACGATGCACTGTGGGTGGCGTCGACTCCGTCATACTTCGCGCTCATCACAACCCCGCATCAAATCAAAACAGGCATTGTACATCGCTTATAGAGCATCATGTGTTCTGGGACAGGCCTCTGGGCCAGGCGCTGAACCACATGCCGCACTACGTCATTAGTGCACTGTACTCAACCAACCTTGCTTGGTAACCTAGTGAGCGCAGTCACTGCTATGCTTATGCTTATAAATAGTTACTCAGTAGTACATTGTGTATCTGTCAATTGCAATTACATGCGGCCGCCATGTCACTGACCTGCTAATACTTTTTTGTACCTCCGGGTAATGTACTTTGAAGTATGTAGGACTACACTCAGTAGTACACCGACATTAGAGTGCATAGTGCTGAGCGCCATCTTGCCAGCTACTAACACGCGACAGCATGCTCGCTCATGCTTTTTGCCAATTGTGCACGCCATGTGCACAGGCCTCGCCACGCCTCGAGTGGAGTTTACATGCGCCGTCATCGCCAGTCTCATCGTTTTCGGTTACAGTTTCTTGCCCCCACCTGCTGCTGCACACCACACTGCTGACCCCCTAGTATTTATGCATGCAGTCATCGCCATTGTCATCCTTTTCGGCTACATTGTTCCCACCTGCCGCTGCACACCACACTGCTGACCCCTTGGTACGTGTGTAAGCAGCATCGCCACTCTCATGTTTTTCGGTTCCCACCTTCTGCTGCACATCACACTGCAGACAATTGGCACCGAGGAGGACGAAGTTGATGCGGAGGTAGACAAGGTCATGGCGGAGATCACAGCCACAACCATGGCGGGCGCAATAGACGCGCCCATCACCGCACCACAGGTGGCAGAGGCGGAGGCGGCACCCGCAGCCGCGGAGGCAGAGCAGGAGGACGATGCAGAGCTGGCCAACATGAAGGCGCGGTTACAAAGCCTGTGAGCGGTTACAAAGTAACTGCCAGGTGTAACTGTTGCCTGGGGTCGGTTGTGGCCGGGCCGGGCAGAGGCAGAGAAGGAGGTGGATGGTGCGCAGTCAGCCCAGTGCAAAGGCATGTTTACAGAGCCTGTGGTGTCGCCCCCTCCCAGGCGGCTAATATTGCTGTGTGTTGGGGGCGGTCCTTGCCTCGGCGCAGACTGCACGGTGGTGCCGACGCGGATGGTGCTGCTGCTGTTGGCCGCTTGTGGGCTGTGCTGTGCTGGTGCCGGCAGCCATTGTACAGGGCGCTCACATTTTGTACACAGCGTGCGTAATGATACACATATTTTTAGCTGGATTTCACGTGTGTACCGCATGGGCAGAAACAGCCAAGTCGTGGTGGCTGGTCCGCGCATTGTCAGCCACTTGTGTTTCAGCAGGAAAAATGGATGCTGGTAAGGTGTGCGCATGTGGCATATGTGGGTCATATATGTCATTTATGTGGTGCACTGCCATGACTTGGAAAAGTGTTGGAGTGACTTATTATGACACTTCCTCACGCTAAAAAGGCAGCAGAGCGCGGAGTTTTGCGCTTCTGTCCCACTGCAAGTGCAGTGCGTGTGCACCTGCAAGTTGAGATTGTGATTTGGTTGCATGAATGCGCAGTGCACGAGGTCAAGCATACACATGTGTGCATGGATAGGCGGGCAAGAAAGACGAGGGGGGGCAATTACTGCAGCTGCTGTGCGCGCGTGCACTGCAGTCGTGGGGGCATTTGAAGTTTGTTTATTAGTCATGGAGACATGGGGGCATGTGGGCACCGGGTACAAACTACGGGTATTTAGTCGGGCGGGTAGGGTGCGCCCAGCAGCGAGGTGTGCTTGTACGCGTCGAGGTCGGGCGCTGCGCCAGGTGTCTCCGCCGGGAGGGTGGAGCGCCAGTCCTCAAATGACCAGCTCAGATATGCTGCGCTGGAGCACAACTGACAGCTTCTGCCGCCAGCGCATAAACGTTGCACACACTTGCTTCAAGAACGTCGCAGGAACTCAGGAACCCAGGCGCAGTCGCCAGGAACGTCAGTTGACGCCACCTTGGAAAACCGCTCCTGCGGGCTACTTTGCATGTTGATGCCGCTGTTGTGCCTGAGGCCGCACTGCTGCGCGCTGCCAAGAAGTGCGGCTCCAACCTTTTCACAAACCGACGGGGTGCCTCACCAGCAGCAGGATGCTGGTGCTGTTGCTGGTGGCGTCGTGGCTGACGGGCTGCTCCGCCACCGCTTATGCTGATCCTGCTGTGGTGGAGGCATGTGCTGAAGCCGGAGGCCTCCCATCCGCTGACGGCCTGGCCTGCTGCGCTCGCTGGTGAGTGCAACGGATTGGGGTGTTGTGAACACACCGTGCTGCAGACATGGCGGGCTGGCACAAGCTGGACCAGCCCAGGACGCCAAGTGTGGCGGCAGTGCTGGCCTGCCACTGACGGAACGACCGCAGCTGTGCCCCTAGGGGGGTGGGGGGGCTTCTGTGTTTTGAGTGGTGATGGCGGGCTGGTGCGATGCACCACCATATGTGCTGCGGCAACGAACGCCAGATAACCGCAGCAGCAGTGGCAGCTCCACTTGGGCACTTTGCAGCTGGTGCTGCTGGAGGTCGTGACCCCGCGCACTTGGCTCTTAGCGGACCCGTGGATCAGCAAAAGCAGCGGCACCACCACCACCGCGGCGGCGACAAAAAGGTTCCAGATTAAGAACGGGAGGACTCTCGCAGCCGTCACGTTGATCCCAGTTGCCGCGTCGGATTTCCCATTGTCGCGATTAGTCGGTTGTTGCCAAGAGCGCATTGGCCGCAGCACCCGATCCGAGCGACGACCTTTGCCTACTGCTGTAGCTGTGTGTTGGTTGTACTTGTGTCCTCATGAGCTGTTTGTGGACTAGGTCACACGTTGTACGGAGTGCCAACTTGGTGGGCACCACCAGCAGCAGCATGCTATCTTCGATGGGCACTACAGTGTAGCGTAGTATCAAATGCAACAACTGCTGCAGCCACACACTACATTCGCTGCTGCACAACTAACCCAGTCACAATCACAGAACTCTCAACATCCCCCATTGGATTCCACAATTGCAGAACTCTCAACACCCCCCATTGCATTCCTATAAAGGATAATCCATTTCTGCACCCAGCAAGCTGCTGCTCACCTGCTGCCAGCCAGCTGCTCAACATACCTGAACATGCGCGCCTGCGGCTGCTCATAGGTGCGGTACGTGCTCAGCAGACAGCCAGTGGTGCTCAGCAAGCCCCCCCGCCATAGGCGCACGCGCTTCCTGCTGCCCACATACCATACTGCATGGCGAAAGGGAGTGCGGAGTCGGCAGCAAGGCGCCCTGTGCTGTAAGAGGTCTGCACGACAGTGGTGCTCTGGTGCAACATGTGCAGGTGCCTGATGGGCCAGGCACTGGCGGTGAGGTGCTGAGTGAGGGGGGGGGGGTGGCGAGCGGAGCGGGTGAGACTGCTTCTGAGGAGTCGAGGAGGCTGACAGGTATGTGGTATTCCTATTCATCCCCACCACATCAACCCCTTCTTGCACTTGCTAATACTAGCAGTGTTACTTTAACCGATGACGCAGGCTGACAGGTACGCGTCGTATTCCTATCTGTCGCCACAGTAACCGCCTCTTGCATTTGTTATTGCTTGCAGTGTTACTTTAGCTGATGACGCAGGCTGACAGGAACGGCGTATGTCTATCTATTGCCACCACAGTAACCCGCATCTACTGTAGCACTTGCTATTACTTGCAGTGTTGTTTTTGACCGATGGCAGGCGTCCGTGTGGGCACGAGCAGAGAGCGCTACCCTTGAGTGCCCAAGTACTTGCGCGAGTCAACAATAGAAAGCCTGACCAGGGTGTTGGCGCATGCACACTGTGCTAGTATGTGGGCTCTCTCACGACATTGCTGGCAGGGGGTCAATGTGTAAGCTTGCGTGGCATGGGGGCATACCAGCAATGTCCGCCAGCCACGCGTGCCATGCCAGCATACAGCACTGCATGTGGCAGTCGTGCATGCCAGTGACATGCGGGTGGTTTATACTACTACTGTAGTACACTAGACCGTTCCTACATTCGAGTGCATAGTGCTGAGCATCATACAGTGTCCCCTGTCGGCTAGCAACAAGGGACAGCATGCTTGACCACGTTTTCTCCTGCCGCGTACACCATGTGCACAGAGCTTTCAGCGCCCCAAGTGCAGTGTCAACAAAAGTGCAGCGGCGGCTAACAAAGTGCGACAACCAAACACATCAGTTTTTATCACAATGTCCCACGGGGTTCAGCCTCAGAGAGTGGTGGTTCTGGCCTGTGCTGACTGTAAATCACCCATTTTCCTGCTGTGCGTCCATCCTGCAGACTGCATCCACCTGCCTCCTAGGGTGCACTGCCAGGGAACAAGTTGCAACGGGGTGAGCGATGTGGCTGCTTGGAATCACGGCAAGCGCATGCAGCCAGTGCTATGCACATGTGTACTGTTGTACTACTAGTCATAGACATAAAACTTCAAAGTATGTACTCCTACTACATACTTCTACTGTAGCAGTATATAGACATGATGTTCCTTTCGGAGTTCAGAAGTACCTCATGCACATGCACCGCTTTGGGGTGCAGGCCATCTGGGTTCAGCACGCCTGTTACATACTTCTACTTCGAAGTATTATGTACTACTGCTGTAGCGGTAGATGGATTTAGATACTGCTTCGAAGTTCGAAAGTACCTCATGCACATGGACCTTTTTTTGGGGGGGTGCCAGTCATTTGGTGGCAGCAAGCCCGTTTTGGCAACTCTAGCCACTGCACGTGCGCCAAGCTTCTATTTTGTATTTGTACACATGCTTCCAAGTGTCTACACGTATAATGTGCATGTACACATGGATGTACATGTGACCTTGCACGTTAGCTTGCCGCAGCCGCCGCATGAACACCATGCAGCCCTGGTCCCGGTGCCTCCAAGCGAGCGTCGCCTTAGCGCCCACCATGCCAAGCACTGCTGCTGCTGCTGCTGCTGCCCAGCTCTAGCTTGAACGCCGGTCACCTTCACCTGCTTGGCTGTGAGCAGCTGTGTTTTTTTCTCCATACGGGGCCGCGCACTGCCATTGCTGGCTTCCATTACCTGCGCCCTCGCCCGCCCACAACGTGCAAATATAACACTACCTACTGCTGAGCACCGCTGCTGCTCCCTCTCTGCGCACTGCCTGCTGAGCACAGAACTCCTACTGCGGTTCCAAGTCGCTCAAGGGGCCGCAGGTTTTCTGCGCCAGCACTGACTCGTGCAAAAAGTCGGAATTCCGAAGCACAAAGCCCTGGTGCACGGGGCGCGGCGCTTGTCGGAAGGCGGATGTGATTGGCGATGTGTCGTGGGCGAACTGCTCAGGGACAAAGTCATGCGAGGTATGTTAAGCAGTACTGTACCGTGCACTTGCTTGCATTGGACTTCGCTTCAGGGCATGCACAGCCCTGTGCACATGGCATGCGCATGCATGTGCATACATATATATATATATAGAACAAAGTATACTTGTAGCAAGGAAGTATGCATGTGTGGTACATTGTGTACATGCGAATATGAATGTATGCATACTGGTACTGAAATATGTGCACATTGAGCAGTATGTGTTAACAATACAGCGCCAGGCATGCTCCATGCCACACCACCGTCTCTCATGCTCATGCTCCACTTGTGCAGTAACATAGTCTCCACAGGCACGTGCACTTTCAAAGGTACACGTCTAGCAATGCCACTGTGTTTTCATTGTGCACACCCCACTTGCATGCGTATAAAACCTCCAGATCCACATGGCAGACTACGTACTTGGAAGAAGTGAAGTATATGCCTCCAGCATCGCCATGATGCACTTGCACAGTCATGAAGGTAGCTGAAAAGTGTTGTGGGGTGCGCTCAAGGTGGTTGTGCACGTGTCGCTGCACCTCTAACTGGGTTGCTGCGCTCCCCGCACCATAGCACGCAGCGGCGTGGCATGAGCAGGTACGCAGACTATGCTCAGTTAAGCTGCATTACATCTATGTGTCCCGTTTGTGACTTTCTTGAGTGCGTGTGTGTGTGTGCGCGCGTGTCCCGTTTGTGATGTTTTAATGCGCGCGTGTGTGTGTGTGTGTGTGTGTGTGTGTGTGTGTGTGTTTTCGCCAGGGTATGGTGCTCAAGAGCTCAGCAACAGCAAACTGCTCTGGCAAAAAGGCCTGCAAGAGCATCAAGGCAATGGACAACCTGACCAGAACCGCATGCACAGGGGCTGGCTCTTGCAAGGTGAGCAAAATTTGAGCCAAAATTGCCACAAACATCACTGACATGAATCTAAGCATGGCAGGAGTTGGCAGTGCCCACCACCACCCGTGCATTTGCCAGTGTTCGGCGGGAGCTATGCTTTCGCTGAAGTAGGCTACTGCTGCTGCCAGTGCTGCTGAGCACCACTCTTGCTCTTGCTGCCGCTGGACACTCCTGCTGCTGAGCACTACTGCTACTGCCCCTGCTGCTCAACAGAACGCCGTGCTCAGCAGCAAGGCGGTCGCCACATGCGGCGGCAAGGACGCGTGCAACGGCATCAAGGCCTCTGACGGATGGACCAGGGTGCAGTGTGAGGGAACCGGCGCCTGCCGAAACGGACGGTTCTCGGGTGGCACCAGAGGCATCTGCCCTGGAAAAGACACGTGCATTGGGGCGACGTTTTCTGGGAGGGGCACCATGATGGAGTGCTATGGGCCGGGCGCGTGCAAGGTGTGTTTACAAAGTGTTGAGAGGTACTAGCAAACTACTATGAAGTATGTTCAAAGAGGAACTAGCACAGTAAGGTGCGTAGACTGTGAAGCGGTACTCTAGCAAACAACCTTTGAAGTACTCGTAAGTATGTTCAAGGAGGTACTAGCACGGTACTAGCAAACTATGTAGAAAGCGGCACTAGTGCGGTTTATGTAAAAAGAGGCACTAGCACGGTGTGCTGGTGTCTGTTTCTACATAGTTTGCTAATACCTGCTTCATGTGGGCTAGAGTTTCAGTCGGTTGTGGTGCAGTGGTGAACATGTGGTTAACCGTGGTAGCCGCCACATGACTGAGGAATGCGCGCGCCTAAACTGTACCAACAAGATGCGATGATACTACCTGTTTCATGTGGTCTACATTAATAATGAAGTTGTGGAAGAGCGGCGGAGGAAGGTGATTGCATGGTTCGCTCCTGGGGGACTGTCGCACCCGCCATGAGACTGACTGCCGCACACGCCATAAGACTGACGCGCATGTGCCATTGGCGTGTACATTGTGGTGGCATGCTGTGTGTGCAGTTTGCGGAGCAGGCGCCTGGCGTGCAACGATAGGTGTTACTTGGTGGCAGTGTGGCAGTAATGTATTCGTTGTACTAGTAGTGCTCAGATAAGCGGGTAGCAACTCAAACAGCTCAGTTGTACCGTACTACTGCTGTGGTATATCGCATTTATGGGCCTAGAAGTACGCCGTATGTTATACAGTACCCAAGTATAACATACTACGTAGTACTTCGAAGTGTATTCTCAAGGTATACATGTACTACTAGTAGTAAAATACTACTACAGTTTGTCGTATGCCCACACCCACCACCAACGGAAGCTGCACATGGCGCTCCCATTGCCCAATACCTACACCAGGGGCTTGCTTGCACGCGAACATGCGCGTGACATTGCAATTCCCTGTGACACCACCACTGCTCACAACTATAGCCCACTCACTCATGCTCGTGCAACATTTTTGTGTGTGTGTTTTTTTCCACTTGTGTGGCGGTGCAGGGCGCCAAGTTCACCGAAGGCGCCTGCTGTGGCCGCGAATCGTGCCCGAAAGGGGCCCCCACCTGCACAGGCGTAAAGCCCACATGATCAACTTTAACTGCCTCAACTTCAACTGCCTCAACTTCAACTGTCTGCGCTAGGGCCACCAGCACGCCCCCACTGCTGCTGAGCACCAAAGGGGTCGCATCGGCCCTTTTGCGGTGCGTGGCTGCAATGCTGGTGTCGTGGAGAGGTGGCACCCTGCGTTCAGCCCGTCCATTCAAGCACACATCGTTTTGCACGCGCGGTTTGCAAGCGCAGACAACAGCAGTGCCCAGCAGCAGCAGCCGCAGAAGAGGCAGTGCTCGGCAGCGGTTCTCCCCACTTTCCCGCACGGCGCCTCCTGTGCCACCACAACTTGATCCACAAGCCGGTGCTGCTGCTCAGCAGCACCGCGCGCTCAGCAGCATTATGTGCTCAGCAGCAACACATGCTCAGCAGCACCATGCGCAGCAGCACCATGTGCTCAGCAGCACCACGTTCTCAGCAGCACCACGTGCTCAGCAGCATCATGTGCTCAGCAGCATCATGTGCTCAGCAGCACCATGTGATCAGCAGCACCAGTAGTAGACCCCCCCCCCCCCCCCTTGTTTCCTGTTGCGCATGCGCCCTGTGCCATCCTACTGTAGCTTGCAGCCGTTTTGCGCGCAGCGCACCCCGAATCCTGGTCCCAGTGAGAGCTAAAACTGGAACCAGTTTTCCGGCAGTCGGCCTGGGCTGTCTTTCTACAGTAGTGTGTTTCCGCCACTCAAGCGGCGGCTGTATGTTCTGCATGTGAGCCCAGGCATATGCCATGCTGGCACATTCACCGCGTTGACGTTATTTATTACGCCTGGGATACTTTATACAATGCACACGTTGCGAATCGGCCCAAAGGTGTCGTCTTTTTTATTTGTTTCTTGTGTGAACTGCCGCGTTGGCTCGTTGTCACCAGTGGCATCTGCTGACATGCGTATGCACGCACGACATATATGCACACACACAGGCTGGCTTAGCACATGAGAAGCAGCACACGCCAACGGCTAGCACTAATGGGCCGCTGCACAACAGTGTGGAACAAGCACACAGGCAGTACAAAGCACCGCCAAAACACTCGCCACACGGCCCGAGGTATGGAGGGCAATACAGCAATGAACATTACTACGGTGGCGGGGCGCCGCAGCTGCTGCTGAGCAGCAGTCGCGCACGTGCTCAGCAGCAGCACCATGTGCTCAGCAGCAGCGCTAGCGGCGGGCGCGCGGTGCTCAGCGGTAGCGGCGCAGCGACAGCGTGTTGCGCTTCCGCCAGGCGGAGTGGTGGGAGCCACCGATGATGTTGTTGGCCCGGTGCCCCTTCTTGCGCAGCCCCCGCGAGGTGCGTCCGGCGCTGGTGAGGCCCCTGCACTCCCTGTGCTTCATCACGGGGCGCACGATCCAGTTGATGCGGGGGTCGTTGCGGATGACCGTGTGCTGCGGGTCAACCATGATAACCTGGCGGGAGGGG
>JAULBY010012136.1:0-23426 GCA_032358315.1 Ophiocytium majus | reverse complement strand
TGCACCGTGCTGACCATGTTTGCTTAGGTGATGGTACCCCACTGAGGTCATGCTGGGGCAGTGCCCAAATTACTGCCACCCCCCCCTCCAGGCTCCTGCAAAAGTAACGTACCCCCCGCGTTGTTTTGAGCCCAGCAAAATAACTGCCCCGGGGCAACTACTTCGGCACTAGACGGTACTACAGTAGCATTTAGTAGCGTACCTGTGGAGAGCTCCCTTGCAAGGCGCAGCAGTGCCAGCAGCGCCGCAGGGGACGCAGTGGGCTGGTGCAGCACCAGCACCTCTGGAGGCGCCAGAGAACTTTCCTCAGAAATTCCCGTGCCAGAGGCACCCTCCTGCGCGCAGATAGAGAGAGAGAGTTTGGCACATGCTGAGCATCATCCGCTGCCTTTGGATAAAAACGGTAGCAGTGGTGCTGCCATAAACCCCCTTGTGCAGCAGAGCAGTTGCGGTTGGGCGGAATCAGGTCGTTACAAGTGCAGCAAAGGGGGCCTCGCTTGCCCGGCACCAAAGGCGTGCAAGGTGCAGTGTGTGTGTCAACCAACTGTGCGCATGCGCTGTTTGTGTTGAAAGAGCACTTTGCACCCTCACTGGGGCAGACCCGCACCTACCAGCATGTGGGTTTGTTTCACAGCTACACCTTTTTCGAATATGCACAGTGGCGATCTGTACACTCCAGTGCTCATGCCACCTGCGCATACACACGTGCACAGCCGTCCACAAAAGGCTAATACTACCCAACACAGCACCTCTAGAGGCCTGCAACTCTGTACCCCGGGGGGCGCAAGCTGTCAAGTGTAACGCGCACACTGCCATTATGAAATATGCGCCTTTTGCCACAAAAATGCTGGTGACACCTGCCCTGTGTGACTGTGAGAGACTAAACAGCTGCCGAACCGGCAAGGCTGCGGGTCACTGGCCATCCTCCTGCCGGCTGGCACGTGGTGAGAGTCTCCAGTCTCCTTGGCGCAGCACAAGCCTCTCGTGTGACAGACCTCGTGTCAGGGTAACTGTGTGTGTACCAACGTGTCAGCTCACAAGTACTTTCTGAAGTTGAGTGCTACGCACTGCCCTCCCTGCACTACTGCCACCATCTGCAAGCAATGGTGCACAACGTGTTGGAACCTCAATGCTGCGCCCGTTGAGCTGTTTGATCGCATCACATGGTGTCAGTCACTATGGTGCCGCTCACACGGTATTGCATCAATGGCGTGGGCATGCCGCTGCCAGCTAGTATGTACTAGTACAGTTGGTGCTTTTATGCGGGCAATGCTCACAAAACCTCAGTCGCATCCACACTGGCTACAATCCCCTCAACCTGCTGTGCATCGCATGCACTGCACAGAATTGATATATCGCACATATCTTTGGTTTGCACATGCCTACTGTGCATGCCACGGCCCGGGCACGCACACCACTCTGTTCTTCACACCTGCGCGTATCACCAATAAGTAAGCTTGCGCAGTACCAAGTACCCATGCAGGTCTGGAGGCACTACACTCACAAGCCCACGCAACCCAGTGCACCTGCGTGGCACAAACATACTTCTACTAGGTGTCACGCGGTCACTCATACTTCAAGTACTTGAAGTACCTCTCTTGCCGCCTCCTCTGCCCGCTGCTGCTTAGCCCACAGCGCACGCGCCAGCACCTCCGCCCCAACCTCGCTCAGCTGCGCCACACAGCAGCTCACCACGCCCGTGCTCAGCAGCAGCTCTGGCCCCGTAGGCACGCGCTGCGCGGCGCCCGCACAGTGCGAGGGTATTGCGCACTCGCGCTTGGCGGCTGACCGCAGTGCGTCTGCAGCATTGTGTGGGGATTGCGAGCGGCGTGGGTGGGGTGTGTCAGCCGGTGCTTTTGTGTGACTTACTAGTAGTATCGTGTTGCTACTTGTTGGACGCGCTTGGTGCACTGCATGATTAAATTGTGTGCTGCAAGTTTACATGTGTTTTGGGCTTCTTCATGCGCGTTGTGAGCGCTGTTATTTACCACCAAACTTGTGCGAACGAAGGCACTCGCGAGAAGCTGCGTGGGCTTGCAGGTGCATGTCACTTGTTTCTCCTTGTTATTTACTGTTGTTCTTAACAGGCTGTGCTGCTCAAACCCTGGGCCGCTGAGCAGCTAGCAAGCTAGTGTAGCACACAGAGGCTGTGGCAGCAAGTGAAAGCATGACCACTCGGCAAAGCAGCAGCACCAACACAGTCACTCACAAACTCACACACGGAACAACATGCAGCAGCGCCACGAAGAGTACCACTGTACTTTGCTCTGCCCAGCAGAGGAGTTGCAAAAAAACACCCACCGGCAACCGCAATCTGCACGCCCTCACTGAGCTCCAGCATAGCCGCGAGCGTGGTGTACAGTGCATGCACGGCTGGCGTTGCGCGCAGGCGCTGTGCCTCGCCCGCGGTCCTGCACAGCTGTGGCCGAGCGCACGCTGCCACCAGCTCCTTTAGCTTTTGCTCAAAGCACGCCGATGTCGCATCTGGGAGGGCCTACATTACCAGCAGGCGAAGGCACAGGCAGCGAGATGGGTGGATATGGTAATTTCGTTTGTTGTGAAAGAGGTGTACTGGTGTTGAGCTGGCGCAGGGGCTTGGTGCCGGAGGGTGACTGGTGTGCACGAGCAGGGCAGGCAAGCCAGCTGGGCATGTTGACACAATGGAACGCCGAACGTCTCTACACGACATGGCAGGATGTGCACAAAGTTGTGTGGCATTTGAAGTTGCCTATGTACCTGCAGTGTTGGATTGACATGCAGCGGCTGGCTGAGATCACTAGTGCAGCTGCCGTCGTTGCTGTTGCTTATTGAGCCAGCAGCATCGTAAACCGTCATGCCTAGAACACCTGCAACCACTGGCTACACACACAACTTACACCAAAAACACCTATTTAGGTTAGTGCATTGCATGAAAACTGTCACTGTGACCACCTGCAAGCACACACCTCCACCCGGTCCCACACCAGTGGTAGCAGCTCCCGCACCGCAGACAGCTCCGTCAGGGGTATGCCACCGGGAGGTGCAGCTGCGCGCACCAGTCGCCGCAGCACCGCCAGCTGCCTCTCGTACAGCTCCGCCGTGTCGTCATGCCGAAAGAGACGCAGTATGCGGCTCACGTCTGGGAAGGACTCAGCAGCAGGCGACGCCGCTGCCCCTGGTGCCACCGCGCGCCTGCCCGCTGTCTCACCCTCAGGGGCAGGTGCCGCTGCTACTGCAGCATGTTGTTGGTATGATTTTGCACTGCTGGCCCCCAGTGTGCAGCTAGGGGCGGGCTGGTGCTGGGCATTATTGTAGGTGAGGTTTGACACCACGGACTCAGCCGCCGCCACCGCCATGGCTGCCCTGTCTGGCCACAGGGGCGGCTGGCGTCACCCCGTGCTAAATGGGTTGAGAAACCACTGCTCTGCCACTGACGGGCGACCTGCGCAGCTACACCTTGCAGACAGTGCGCTGCCAAGCACCAACGGCAGGACACCGCGCTCTCTTGTCCTGGACGCAGGGTGCTGCCAGCTTGCTGTTCTGTCTCGTGATGCCGCGACGGTTTCGAAAATTGGCTCAGCACAACGTTTTAAAACGAATCGAAAACGTGAACGAAAATCGGGGCAAAGTTTTGCGAAAATCACACACAAATCGCTAGCATGCTGACATCAGCAGGCTGCGTGCTGACTGCGCAGAGCTGCAGCTGGCAGTCGCGACGTTGGCAGGCGCAGCAACAGCCACCACCCAGCAGCAGCGGCAGCAGCTGCACAAGCAGCCCACGGGCCAGCCATCGTGTGCCATGCGTGCCGCTGCCCTGGTATCTGCCCTGCTGGCTCTGGCCGCTGCCTCCGTTCAGGCCTTCACTCTGTCACAAGCCCCTGGGCGGCACGTAAGTGCTGCTGCTGCTGTTGCTCTGTGTGCACACCCGCACCCTTCCGCATAGCGTATAGAGGTGAACGGTCCACGCCCCCTGCCCTCATGCTCCCACCACCCGAGCTGACCTGTGAGCTTGCTCCTGCTGTGCTGCTATCTGCCGCCGGATTCGCCCCACTCTTGACTGTGTGGTTTTTTGCCTGGGGCCACAGGCGCATCACCGCTCTCGCCAATGGCTTAGCTCCGTGACTCCTGAGGCGGGCGCAGACGCTGGTGCCACTGAGGGTAAGCATCACAGCGAGCGCGTCAGTGCAACAACCGCTATATCCTACCTTCCGCCGTGTGCCCTTCCCTTGCGCTTGTGCATTGCTGCGGCTGCTGCCAGCTGCGGAGCGCCAAGTTGCTGACGTTGGTGCCCATTTCGCTGCCGCGCTGCTGCTGTTGCTGTGCCTGACACAGAGGGAACCATCGTGGACGACAATGTGCCTGGAAAGATCGCTGTCGACGACGCTACTCTGGCCCAGCAGCAGGTAACGTCATGTCATTGCCCTCTCTGATGCTGCACTGAAGCTGTTGGGGGTTCACCGTCGCTGCTGCTGCTGTGCCTTCAGCCGTGCTGCACGACCGATCGCGGACTTGCTGTCATGTGTTGCAGCACCGACAAGGATGCAACTGATGCAGGTTGCTTCCTTGGTACCCATGCCTGTTGCGCGTGTACCACCGCACACATAAAAGGCCGCCCGGTCCGCGTTTTCAGCAAGTGCTGGTTGCACTAGTAGTGCGTACACATTACTGTATGCAGTGAACATACCAGCAACGTCGTCACACTGTTTCTGCTGCTGCAGCAGCACGTTTTTCTTAGTCAAGTCTTTAGGCGGGTGATGCTCAGGAGTTGGTGCTCACGTGTGCGGCTGCTGCTGCTTCGCTGCTGCTGCTGTTTTTGCTGCCACGAGCAGGTTGACCTGGAGAACTATGCGCGCCAGCTGAGGAGACAGCGGCTTGACAGGGAGGCGGAGCAGGGGCGCATCCTGGGATGGACACCCACTGCTGAGATCAACAACGGAAGGCAAGTGCTATCACAGGTGGCATCACAGAGTGCGTACGCAAGTAAGGTCAATTCAAAAAGTAAAAGCATGTGCGCAGCCGCGGGGGCACACATGCATACGCAGTGCTCGTGTGGCTGTTGTGTGCATACCATAAAGCACGAAGTATAACGACCCCCCGCGTAGTCAACGGCGGGGTCTGCTGTTGCTAGCACGGGGGTCGTTATACAACGCACCCGCGTTGTACAGAGTACACGTAGCAGCGGGAGCGCGCTCCCCCCCCCCTTCCGCAGCAGCTGCAGCTTCTTGGCGGCGGCCTCTTCGGGGGATTGCAACTGCAAACATGTGGGAGGAGGTTTCTTCCCTACTCTTGAAGTGTGTGCGGTGTTGGGGTGTGCAGGCAGACGGCACCGACTCTGCTCCGAGCCAAGGCACCAATCAGGATGACAGCGAGCAGCATAGCGCTGCCACTGTCGCCCCCCCAACAGCACGGTGCACAGCGCCCCCCCGTGTTACACTGAGTAATACACCCCCCCTCGTCATACACCATGCCCCCCTCGTTAGCGCCGCCAGCACGGCGTCAGGCTCGCGGGGGGGCGGTATACAGGGGCATATGACGCTGCATAATGCCTACCTCGTTATACTTCGTGCTTTACGGTATAGTGGGCAGTGATGTTTTGTGCATGGTTTCAGGTGCAGCGGACATTAGCGTGACGTCACACATGAGTGTTGTGTAGCGGGTGAGTATTACTCATTGCCCATGCCAGTGAGGGTGAACGCACAAGTAATGGCAGGCTGGCGGTAAAACAGTGTCGCAGCATTGGAGCCAGCACAAGCATTTGGTTGCTGCATCCACCCATTACCATCTATCCTCCACAATGCCATGTACACATGCAGCTGCACCTCTAGCAGCGCTGATGTAAGCAGGCAGTGCTGTTTCAGCTTTAGCAGGGTACTGTCGTAGCCCACTATAGCTACACAGCCTGTAACATGGGGAAAGGCTGTGCTGCATCAGCTGCAGTGCACGGCAGCCATAGGGCCTGGTCACTGCATGGTAGGCAGGAATGCGGTACAGATATTTTTGGCGTTGTGACCCTCGTGCCCGGTGTGGCGGGTGTGTTTTAACAGGTGCACTTACCTGGAGGAGCACCCCAGTGGTGCTGAACATTGTTGCTGCAATTTCGCCCCAACTACTGCTGGTCGCAGGCATCAGCGTGCAGTGCAATGTGGTGTGCAAAGTGTGCGGGCTGGTGCATTTCAAAAAAAGTGGTCGTGGCCTCTGTGTTGCTTGTGTGGTGTTTGGCACGTGGTATTGTGCCCTGAACAGCAGCTGGGTGATCACCGTGGTCACCATGGTTTTCATTGTGCTATTCATGGTGTTGGTAGTGTGTGTCAGGGCCATGCCAGAAGCATGCCGTACTGTGCCTAAAGAGCTTCAGCACAAATGTTCATGCAGTTGTTGCGGGCAGGACAGCGCTGCACAAACACCATGGCCACAAACATAACATTTGCACACACAGCAGAAAGCAGGTGCCACATTGCGCGCACAGCACAGTTGCTGAATCATGTACGGTGCAAGTGCACAAGCCTGCGGCAGCAGCTGCCATCGCTGCTGCCAGGCGCCAACGTATGCCAACGTATGACATGCCAACTGGCTGACCGGCATGCGCTGCCCTGCGATGCCAAAATACTGCCGTTGTGCTTGACATTTTCAGGGCTGCCATGTTCTTCATTGTGGTGGGCGTGCTGACGGAGTACTGGACGGGCCAGAGCATGCCGCAGCAGGTCGAGACCATGGCCAGCATCCTTGGGCTGCTGCCCCTTGACTATGAATCCATCTTCTGAGCTGCAGCAGTTGACACTTTCAACACACGGTCACGCATCATCGCAGCCTGCGAACATACCAGGCGGCCTCCATTACCACACAGTTGTACGGCTTGGCAGCGGTGCATCACCAGCATAGACAGCCGTTTTGGGGCGGCTGCAGCCGCAGCAGTGGCGGCGGCAGTCATGCAGCAGCAGTGCTCAGCGGTAGCAGGCAGGGCGTGCGTGACGGGAACAGTGCTCAGGTGTGGGGTTCTGCCTGGGGCTGTGTGGCTGGTGTGAGCAGCTTCGTGCTGCTGAGCAGCAACAGGTGTTGGCAGGAGCCTGCTGGTGCCAGCTGCAACTCCTGATAGCGGCGGCACGATCTGCAGCAAACACATTGACTTTGGGCCTTTGAACATAGAGTCATGTCTGATGTGATCAACCAGGAGAGCTGCTCAGCAGCAAATATTACACACAATCTCACATACCTGAAGTATACCTGTACACATTGGGCGTGCTATGTTGTTGGTCGGTGCTGTTTCTGTGCCTTCAAGAAGCACAAGTGCAGCATTCTGCAAATGCGCAGGCTGCACTACTAAGGATGTTGCACCAACCCAGACTAGCACCAGCTGGGCTCTGACTGCTTCGAGCTTGCAGGTGTAGAATCACACCTGCTGTGCACGTGCTCACAGGTTGGGTTGCAGCGCTGGTTGCTCTGGTGCAGACATGCAAGTGGCGTCCACATAACATGTGTGTCAAGAAGCGGTGCCCCTGCTGTGAGGGCATACCATGCTATTGGAGTGCAAGCACAAGCTCTGTTTGATGCAACTGAGGGTCTGTTACTTCGAAGGATGGGTTTTATCGATCATGTGTACCGGTACTTGTTTGTGAAGGACATATTTGCTGGTGTGCCCCCACACCGAATTGGAAGTGCGTTGCGACAACGTGCTGGCTATGCCCCCGCATGTTGTGTGATGCGCATCACAGTGCACTGCAGTCACTCCACTGGCAAGCACTTCCTACACGGTTTCATGCAGCCCCTCAGCTGTTGTGGCACTTATCTCCTCCAAATCAACTTGAGCATTCCCACCACGAGCACAGGCTCCCAGCTCACTAGTAGGTAGCCCACCAGTAAAGCAACATCAAAATGGCTGCCTGGTGTGGTGTCAGTAGCCGGTGTCACTGTGACAGAACTGTGAGCAGCAATACACAAAGCAGGTTACCACGCGTTGGCAAACTTTGAAACAACATGTGTCTTATGTAGTGTCGTGCACAGGCGCCTGTAGCACAAAACAGGTCAGCAGCCACCATGGCTGCCGTACATACATGGGCCAGGGGATGTGCAAGCGCGTGCTTGTACCGCTGCCAAAGCAGCCGCACTTGTGACCGCCATAGTTCCAGCATTGAAGTCGGCTGTGCGGTGGAATGCTGGCCCTTGCTGCCGTCGCAGCTACTGTCAAGCGCGCACAGGCGCACTCGCTGCCACATACTGAGGCAGTACTATGGCTGCCCTACCACCACATACAGAAAGCGGTCTGGATGCCTCAGCAGACGCCAGAGTGCCAGCACAGGCACGTCTAACAGCTGTACTGCATCCAGCCCTTGCAGTGTGACCCCGTAATCGCAGCTGAGGGTGTCACCTGACCCCTCCCTCTGTGACAGGTGAATGGCACCACGCAGCGTTGTGAGCGTGCCGCCCCCCTGCAATGGCGGTATGGGCATCTGTGGGCGTGGCGGTGGGGCAGAGGGGGCAGAGTAGCAGTGTGGGATTGCGTGCATGCGTCATTGGCGGCAGAAGCAGCTAGGTAGCAGGAGAGCGTTTGTGAGCTAGCACGGGGTGTTGCTGGCCGGCTCGCTGCGCTGCCTGCCAACAGCAGGGACAGAGCTACCAGGAGAGCCAGCCTGTTAGTTTTGCGATGAATCTCGTTGAAAGGCACATTCACTTCAGAAGGTGAACTGCTGCACTACCATAGCTCATGCGCTTGCGGGCAAAGAGACGGCCCGCCTGGCTTGCTGCACACCTCGTGCCGCTGCAGAGGTACCTGCGGCTTGGCTGTACAGCAAGACATAACTTCAAGTTGAAGCATATACTTCAAGTATATGTAGACACTTGCCTGTATAGGCACGCGGCCCGGCAGACACACGCGCACGGGCACACGCTGCACATCCCCTCCCTCCACCGCGGCCATTTCCGCCTCTGCCGCCGCATACGCAGCCGCATCCGCCCCCTTGACCGCCTCCCACATGCCCAGCTGCGCCGCTTTGGCCACAGACATGCCTGCACGGGAAGAGCCCGTCTGCAGGTATAGGGCCTGCTTCATGGCGTTGGTGAAGTGGCGACGGATGGACTCCTCATCCTCAAAGGGGAACACCTGACAGTCACAAGCGGGAATTGCATGTGCACATGCAGTCACGCATGCAATGCAAATGCATGAGTGGCACATACTTGAAAAGTGTATGGCGGCGGATGGACTCCTCGTCCTCAAAAGGGAACACCTGACGGGTACCAGCGGGAGTCACATGTGTATACACATGCAGGCATGCATGCAAAACACATGGGTACTGCATGAGTGGATTGGAAACGAGACGTCGGCGATTGCCAAGCCCAGGCAAGGCTTGGGATAGTACACCAACATGATCACGTTCAAATAGCCCACACCCGAGTTCCTCCGAGGGTTCAGGGCCATGAATCATGTGACAAGGTATAAGTTGTCATGGGTTCCTGTTGGTCAGGTGGCAGCGGAGTTCTGTCTTGTCCCCATGGAGGTGTGTGAGTACCTGCACTAGGTGCAAGGTACCGGTATGCACATGCGGGTGTTTCGTCTGGTACTGTACCCACTTATTGTTGTGTACATGTGTACCAAGATGCAACCGCACAATGCCCCAAGTACAGCAGGAAAAGCCTTTCTGCATGCCAGCTGTTCCTGCCCACGGCCAAGTTGACCTGCTCCCCAGGTTAAAGCCGCGCTGACCGCACAGGACACGAAATGCCAGCCGCTGCATATGCTTAGCAGCGCAGACTGTGCCGCCAAGCCCACGGTCCCTGCAACAACTTTGCACGCAAGCGGCCCCCCTTGCGCGGTACATGCACAAGTACTAGTGTACCACACACACACCTGCCCACTCTCACCTGCTTGTATGGGAAGCGGTGAAAGTGGACAGTCAGCCTCCACGGCAGCACCGCACGCGCGTCCCCCACGCCCCCACGGCCACCGCCGTCCGGCGCAAAAGCATCAGCAAAAGCATCCGCCTTGGCGCTGCCGCCATGAGCCTGCAAGAGGTCAAACAGCACCCCCACAGGCAGATGCCAGCGCAGAGGCTGGGCCGTTGCCGAGTCTTCGAACCACAGCGCACGGCGTGCATCCGCTGCGGCGTCGCCGAAGTGCTCCACCACCTCCTCGCTATGGCAGGGCAGGTAGGACGTGCGCGGCAGCATGATCTGTGCGGGTGGCCAGGCAGTGGGGCGCCACCGGCAGGCACCATGAGGAGCATCAGCGGCGTTGGAGAGCACTCTGCTGCTGCTGCAGAGAGGAAAGAAATGGAGTACTTTTGTAGTGATACTGTGTCCATTGACTAAGTATCCATGTATACTTGAAGAAGTATACTTTGGTGGATTTGTGTCGTGTTTGCGGTGAAAGCTGGAGCGACAGCGGTGTCCGGCAGCAGCAGCCTTGATGCCAGCGCCAACACAGCACAGGCAAGGTGCGTACCATGGCTGCTGCCCAACAGGTGACAGTGTTCTGCTTTGTGAACAGCAGCTCAGCAGTATGGGAACCAAATGCATACCGCCACTGTTGGCCGGGCAGGATAGGAATAATATCAGGCTGCTGTGCGGGCAGATACGGCAGGTGTTTAGGCTTGTGGCAGAGGCAAGTGTGCACATGTGGCATCTGAGACCTGAAAACAAGTGTGTCATTTCTGTCACTGTTCATAATTGTGCCTGCCCAGACCGCTCTCTTCCGGTGGACAACGGGCAGTTTTGAACAGGCCTCAGCCCGCTGGCACGAAGCGCTGCGCTTGCCAAGCATGCATTTGCTGTGAGGGCAGCAAAAGCCACCTGGCACAGTCCTGGATGGTAGAGTGCAAATGTCCGCGTTACAGCAATGCACAGCACTCGTTGTGCCCCATAGCTGCTCCGACCACGTGTGGCTTGATGGTGAACAACGTGCTTGGGAACCGTGGCTTGTCTGTTCTCGCAAGCACCTGTGCCAGTCAGCCTGCCACGTTTGTGGTGTTAACAGTAAATCATGTATTGCTGGGCTGGTCCTGCTGCACCACGACCATGGCTGCCTGTGGCCCAACTGCTGCTCATGGCTGCTTTGTTTTTGTGCACATGTATGCAGTGCACACACCACACGACACACCAGCACCGGCGGAGTGTGCGTCATGTGCGAACACTCACATAGAGGGGCTGGGGTGCGTACAGGCTGGTGACCTCCTTCTGGTCCATGCTCAGCTCCACGGGGATCAGCCCCCCCCACAGGTGCCCCCGAACCACACCCGCAGGAGAGTGGGCGCTGCCGCTAATGCTCATGACCCTGCCTCACACGCCTCTCGGGCTGCTGCAGCTGCCGACTTGTAGCGCGCCAAGGTTGCTGCATGCAGTGTTGCAGGTGCTGCGAGAATTGTGGTTGGTGTGCGATGGGCGTGCAGCTGATGCTGGTGGCGGCAGATGCCCTGCCGGTGATAGTGGTGCCGCAGGAGGAGTTTCTCTGGAGCAGGAGCAGCAGGGCAGCCCGAGGCGGCTGGCAGCAGCCGCTGCAGGCACACCAAGTTCAACTCCCAGTTGAACTTGTGCAACAATCAATTGTTCAATTGACACCAGGGCTCAGCTGGGCTTAGCTTGGGCCATCGAGGGTGGATAGATGCACCTCAGCAGAGCAACCCAGGCGCTACTACCGTACTTGCTGCTGCCGTCATCTCTGGCCTTAAAAATGAGGTGCATACCAGGCTGCCACCATTGCCTTCACTGGCACGTGCTGCATCTGCCTTCTCGCTGCACAGCCTGACGGCCCTTGTTGCTGCGCGCCTGCTGCTGCCTGGGCTTCCCCGCTGCTTGCTTACGCGCTGCCCGCCGCCCGCAGCACTACCAGTGCGCGCCACTCGACACTGCTTGCTCATAGGGATTTCATGAACAGATGTAATGTGGTGCTGGCCAGCAAGAGCCCAAGGCGCAAGGAGGTGCGACGGTGGCAGCGCACTGCGCGCAGCACACGAAACTTTGTGTTTGGTGTGGTGCGCACTGCAAGTTCGTGCAGCAATAGGCGCAGGCATTCAGCTAGTCAGAACAGATGCTGGCACGTGCGGTCTCTTTTGTGTCAGCGGCGCTATTCCCGTGCAGTGCTACATCTGCAACAACCCACGCAGCTCTGCGCATTGTGTTCTTGCATGCCTTGCGCATTCACGCAGCAGCAACAGCAACTTGCCCGCGTCAAAATCACCTACTGGTATCGTAGCTAGGGGCTGGTACATGCTGCAGTGCTGCTGCAATGCTTGTCTGAGACGGTGTGCTGTGCGCTGTGCTGCTGCCTGGTGCTGGTTGTGCTGCCCCAGATTCTTGCGCTGATGGGACTTGGCAGCCGCCTGCAGGTGGTTGTGTCTGAGTTTGAGGAGGATTTGCCACATGACGACTACCCAAAGCCAGGAGACTACGCTGCTGCTACCGCCCGGGTCAAGGTGCGTGCAGCCTACCAGACATGGTTGAGGCGTTCATACTCCATGTACATGTACGTAGTACATGTACTAGAATGTACGTGTACTAGCGTGTGGCCATCACCGCACTAGAATGCACCACCTCACAAGCGTTGCGCGGGCGGCCACATGTTGTGCCATGCTGCGGTCATGCCACTTGGCATGACAATAAAATGCTCAGTGCCATGTCCACAGCATGACAGAGCATGTGATATACATGTGATATGCCCTCAATGACATCAGCGCAGCATGACAGAGCATATGGCCACTGGCGCCATGTTTGTGAGGGGGTGCAGACATGTGGACCTCCTATGCTTGATTTTACAAGTGCAGTTGCTGTAACGAAGTCGTTTATCATAATTTTTGTCTGGGCACTTATCTTCAAGCCCCCAACAACGTTTTGGCAAAATGCGCATCGCTGGCACCACATGCACCCAGCACGCCTGGTGCACCAGCTTGGTGTGTAGAGCATGCCATTCATTGATTGCCTACGCACATGCCAGTCCAGCTGCGTATGGCATATGTCACATGTATGCATTTGCAGGTGCCATCCACGACTGGGTCACGGTGCTGTGACCTACCTGGACACAGCCAGCGACACAGTATCTCAACTTGTGTTGCTGCCGCTGGCCGCGGTGTGCGCCGGTGTGCTGTTTGCAGCTGCTACACGCTTCACAAACAATCATCTCGTGCGGTGTATTGCTGCATGTGCCTGAACACAAGTGTGTGGTGCTCCTCTGCTGCCTACTCTCATTTTCACACCTGCGCCTATGCAGGCCGCAGAGGTGGCGGGCAAGGTGCTGCCGGGCGTTACGGCTCCCACCATTGTGATTGGCAGCGACACCATCGTTGAGGTGAGCTGTCATGTGCACACGACACACCCTTGGGTTGGTCCATGCCTTTTTTAGTATTACTGGTTGTTCCGGAACCTCTGCTAGCCATCATTCTGCTACAGCCATCATCTGCTCGTGTTGCTGATCCTTGCCATCTAAGTGATGAACACAGCCCCAACAGCCCCCGCGCCTTGCTGGTGTGGCCTCTTTTCATGCCAGTGTGTCACCTTTGCGCACTCTCTATCTACTCTATACAAGGCAATGCCAATTGCCTCATAAGCACTGCTGCTGCCATGATAGAATACACCAGCACATGACAGCACACCACCTCCCCGCCAACCTGTGGGTCCAATGTGCTGGTGCCTCAAAGGCCACCACTTGCTACACATGTACTGAAGGACATATACTTCGAGGTACTTAGTATATGCTATGTATTCATGCACATATTTATGGTATACATGTATTTATATTGCCTTATATTTATACATGCATGTTGCTGCTTGCAGCTGGATGGGCGCATTCTGGAGAAGCCCAGCGACAAGCATGACGCATACGCCATGCTGCGGGCCATGAGCGGCAGGCGCCACCTGGTGCACAGCGGCGTTGCAGTCTTCACGGGGCGCTGTGGTCCCACGGAGGCAGCGGCGGTGTGGCACGACACCACCGAAGTGGAGTTTCTGCCACTGGAGGATGCAGAGATCTGGGAATACATTGAGTCAGGGGAACCCATGGTGGGTGGTGCTGCTGGCATGGGCATGGGTTGCCAAAATCATCTGCCTGTTAAAAAATTGCTCCACAAATCGTAACATCATTTAACTATAAACCTGTACCAATTCCAAAATTGGATGATGCTTTGCGCTCAGCAGAGTAGGGCCATGACAAATGTGACGGCACCGTAGGCTACTGTAAGCATATGCAGCGGGTATCATCGAATGACCGTTGACCGCAGTGTCCAGGAACTCCGATTTTGGCACCCTTCATAGTTGTATTTATATGCACTTGCGGGCGCGCAAGAGCCCATGCAATGCATGCCAGCACGCTCGTGGCCATGGCACATGCCCGGCAGCGAATGCGCACGAACGGACAAGGTTGTCTGAACAACACACAAAGTTCTTCGAACGACCAAGGGCAACGTTAGTATCATGTGCACATCACTACGCTTGCAAGGTGGACCAGCCCGGTGCCCTGTGGGCAGGCCAGGCCGCTTTGGCAATGCAGCAGCCACACATGCGCCTGCCGTGTCATGCGTCTTCAAGTACTTCGAAATACTACAGTAGTACACTGTAGCAGTTCATTTCGTGACTTAGGATCTGTGCGAGCCTGCCAGGCTTCATGCACGCCTTGTCGAATCTCCCGTTCCCACCCCCGTTTTGTGTGAACAGCCCTTTTGGTTGCACCAAAGCAGCCCAAAGCTGCAGCTATGTGTTCTGTTTGGTACACTGTGTTCTACTTATTGCACGCAAAGACACTGGCCAGCAGCGGCAGTGTTGCGTAGCATGACACATTGCACCACATAGGCCTACTACTACTCTCGGCTGCTCAGATAACTTTGTGTGGTTGCGTACACTGCCAGGCATCTGCCACGGTCGCGAGCGTGCTGGCATGCACGGCATGGGCTCTTGCACGCCCACAACTGCAAATACAATGTAATCAAAACTACTCTAGCAAGTTATTGTTCAGAGTACAAGTACTTGTTGCGTTCGTGCGCATACGCTGCCAGGCAGTGGCATGGCCACGAGACCTGCTGGCATGCATGGCATGGGCTCTTGCGCACCCACAAGTGCAAACAAAATAGAGCTCTAGCAACCAGGTGCAGACACCCCCAAAGTGTTTTTACACTTGTTGCACAGGTACACGGTAACCTAGTACTGTAGCAGTACTGTAGCCATGCATGCAGGGCATACTTTTGAACCTTGTGCTTTCGTCGGCTAGTCAGGAGAGGGGTGCCTTCATTCTAAATGCTTTTTTCCAGGCGTGCACGCCGTGTGCGCAAGGCTTTCCATGTCCCTCTGTTGGAGGTCACTGGAAGTACACTGCTGTACAAGTACTTTTACACACTGTACCAGAACATGTACTTGTACACTATCGAAAGACAAACATGTTCTTATTAAACTCCGCTTAGGGCGCGGAAAGCCCTTTGCACACGGTGCGTGTGACCAGAAAATCAGACAGGTAGCGAAAAAAAACTGGCAATGCTCAGCACTCTAAGGGAAGCCTGGCATGTTGCCAGAGCACTACTCTAACCGATTACAGCCCATGTCCCAACATGTACCTTACAGGAGCTTGGAAGTATGTGTACACACACATGATGTCTGTGCAGCACGCTTGATGCTTATATTCTTCAGCCGCGCGAACGCCATGCAGGCAGGGCTTTCCGTGCCCCTAACGGCATTTGATACAAGTACGCATGTATTGCACTAGTAGGTGTGTACACTGTGATGGCGTGTCTGCATGGTGCTCACCCCTGCTCTTGTTTGTCTGCTGGGTGCCATGCAATTGCATGTGTGCCCACAGGACAAGGCTGGGAGCTATGGCATACAGGGGTTGGGTGGGCAGTTGGTTAAGGGCGTGGACGGCTGCTACTTCAATGTCATGGGGTTTCCCATGTCCAAGTTTGGCATTTGTGTGTCGGACTTGATACGCAGCGACAAGGTCTAAATCCTGTGCAACTAGAAGTTGACCGCAGCGACAAGGTCTAGATGCAGTGCAACTTGAAGTTGACCACGACAGATGCAGTGCAACTTGAAGTTGACCACACGCTGGTGCAGCAAGCGCAGGAGCACACCGAAACATGGATGTGTGGTGGGGCGCGGCGACGTGCGGCCGCACACTGCACGGGAGTGTGTGGAATGGAGTGCGGCGGCCGTGCAGCGTGGTGGCGGTGCAAGTTGGAAGCATGCCATGCTGCTGCTTGTGCTGCGTTGGCAGAAGAAACCCTCACAAAGCAAGCGCACGAGACACATCGCCTTGGGTAGGCACAGGAAACAGCAGCAGCACCAGCTTGGTTTAGCCTTGCCGGCTGCGCACTCAGGCAGGCATGGCCGCAAATTAGCAAGCAAGCAGCATCAACACAGATGGCTCATTCAACCCCCCGCACCAGGTTGCTGGTTCAAAACCGCGAGCATTGATGCACCCGCCCCCCCTCCCAGCATGGCGGCTGTGCATGACAAACAATATCATACCCCGTGCCAACACAAGCTTGGCAGGTGCTGCGTGGGGCGAAACGCCCCTGTGCACACTGCGTGGCACCTGCCTGGTCACTCATGACATTCAATTCACTGCACCAGCTACACAGACAAAAATTAAAAAAACAGCGGCCCGCGGCCTGGGCACCTGGACGCTGTGTGCTGGAACGGCCGCCTGTACGTCTAATAGGATGTCGCGCACTGAAAAATGCAATGACGCTAGGGCTATCGCTTGTGGTGTGCATCAGCTGGTTTTTGCCTGGTGGCAGGCTCTCCGTGGAGCAACTTGCTTGGAGCCAGCCATAGGTGACAGCTGCTGCACCGCGCGCCAGCCGGCCAACACAAGAGTGCAAGGCCAAAGCCTGGTTACCCCGGTGTTGGCGACGAGTGCTAGCTGCCTGAGCTGTTGGCGCCCTCCGCCAGCCCGGCAGCAACTTGATCTTGCAGCTGTCGCTGAAGCTTGACCTGGGCCATGATGTGCCCCTGCAGCACCTGCTGCAGCTGCATTTGCTCGCGCACCACCTGCGGGCACACACACACGCCGCCACACAACAAGGCACTGACGCTGTGAGGCAGCTTGTGGGCTATCATCGGGGCAGCCACTGCAGCCGCTTGTGGTCCGCAATGGTTTGTAGGGGCACCTGCTGCGTAGTGCCCCCTTCCAAACTGTGTAGTGCCGTATGCGGGCTGCCCATGCTGACACACACGCTGGCGACCAAGTGCCAGCACGCACTGAACTAGGCGGGTGAGCCACAACAACTGCGTACAGCGGAGGCAGAGTTGCCAGCAGCAACAGCGTAGTAGGATGTTGTTTGTGCATGTGTACCTGTGCACTGAGCTCCTGCAGCTCCGCCATGTTTTGCCAGTCCAGCATACCACACAGCTGCTCCTCTGGGTCCTCATCTGCTGAGCAGCACTCAGCAAAGCAAAACCACCACATGAGGCGGGGTCAGACCCACAAGCACCACCAGCAACATATTGCAGTGATGGCAGGGCGCGGGCAAGCGAGATTCAGTGACTGAACCTCCTGTTTGGCTGTGCAGCATGCTGCACCATGTGTGCAAGCAACAGTGCGTACGGCAGTCCAGGTGCGCCGAGGTGCTGCTCAGCACCTGTGTGGGAGTAGTAGATTCGTTTTGTGGGCGCGGCGCCCGGGTGCTTGTTACTGCCACTGCCATGCATGCTGCACAAGCGCACACGCTTCAGCACACCTCTAGAACACAACACTCAATCACTTGCACAGTCACGGCAGGCCACAGCACGTGTGCCATGCCAATGCCGCAGCACACGCGTCTGCAGAACACAGACACAGGCAGTTGACACACAGAGCACACCCACCTGCTGCAGTGGCATCGTCACACGTGAGCTGTGGGGGAAGGTTGCGCCACATCTGCCCCGCACAGAAGGCATCAAACTTGTCCTTGAGCTTGAGCTCAAAAAATTCAAGGAACTCATCCTTGCTGCGGGCGTAGTGCAGGCGGTACTTCTGCAGATGGGATTTGATATGCTCCGTGGTCAGCTTCTCTGTGTTGGGCATCAGCTTCATCAAAACCTGCAGCGCGGGTGCACAGAACCGTGGGGTGCACTGTCAGTCGCGGCCATGCAAGCACGTTACCTGCAGCACTGCGCACCAGTGTGCTGCTGCCTCCAACTGCTGCTGCCTCTGGGGTGTATTAATTAGCGCACGATGGAAGTGAGTGCCGCTCCACTGCGGTAACCTAATGATGGCAGACTTTTAAGCAGCAGCAGCGGCTACTGGCGACAGCTGTGAAGCAAGCAGCAGCCGAGGCATCATCCCCGGGCCAGCACTCCGCCACGCACTTGCTCAGCGCGCGCGCCACCAACTTCTCGCAGCAACAAAAGCAGCAGTTAGCAACCCACCTTCGGGCTGGAATGCCGCAAGCCCAGCTCAAACACAGCAGTGGCGAATCTGCTCTCCAGGCACTCCGGCAGCTCCTCGGCCATGAGCTCATCGCTCCACTCAAAGTAGCTGTTATCAGCGGACCGATCGTCTCTGCCCCGCTTTCGCTTGCGCCCGCCGCTGCTGCTCCCTGATCGTAGCGCCAGGGACGTGCTGCTGGGAGTTGGTCTGTCTCTCAGAGTTCTGGGCTCCGGCTTTGGCCCACCCTGTCTCTCATCCCTGCGCCTGGACTGCTCCCTTGAGGATTCGCCATCGCGGCCTTCGTCCTCCCCCCCCCCTGCAGCAGCACCGCCCGCGCTGCCGCCTGCATCTAACTGCGCCTGCCGGTCGTATTGGTGCCCCGGCTGTTGGTGTAGGGAGTGCAGGCCGCCGGCGCCGCTGGTGCTGCTGGCGGCCAAGCTGGTGTAGACCTCGCGCAGCACATCCAGCACCGACATGGCACCCCAATGGGCCACCACCAAGGGGTGTGTCTGGCGCTCGGCCCGTCAGCTAGCTAGTCGACTGCAGGTGAAGGTGACGGCCCAGCAAGAGCTGCGTCCAGAGCGGCGTGTGACCAGAGCGAATCTGAGGTTCGAACCTCTGATTGGCCAGCCAGCCTGGTGGTGATCACTCATCTGCAGGCGTGAAATTTCATGAAAAATGAACAAACTTGTTCTGAACGAAGACAAGTTAAAATTTCAGTTTGAGTCAAGCTGTGCATGTAAGCAAGGAAGCAGCAGATGGGGTGCAGGGGTGTGTGTGTGTGCCTAGGATCCTACTACTACTACACAGTGTTTATAAAGATGATTTGCAGGTTGATGTGTGCCATGTGGTAACATGCGAGCCCTGATCCATGGATCATGCCCATGCTCTGAAGTATCAGTCGGCATGGAGGCACACCCACAACCGCTGCCTGCCAGTCCAGCGCGCGGTGGTTGTATTCAACTCCATTGTTCACTTACAGTGTCGAGGTTAATCTGCTGTGGATCGGCGCAGTCAACTGACCAACATGTACGTTCCTGGTCACACGCACCGTGTGCAAAGGGCTTTCCGCGCCCTAAGCGGAGTTTAATAAGAGTACGTTGAGCTTTCCCAGTTTGTTTTTCGCTACCTGTCTGATTTCCTGGTCACACGCACCGTGTGCAAAGGGCTTTCCGCGCCCTAAGCGGAGTTTAATAAGAGTATGTTGCTGGCATGCGCTGCTTATGGGAAAGCAGGTGCTGCTCCCAACAGCAGCACCAGCACCACACCCGTGGCTGTCAACTACCAGCACTTGCAGTCCTGTGCTGCTCGAACCAGGTAGGTGGCAAATGCAATCCTGTGCGCCAACATGTACCGATGACAGTGGCCAGCGTTGCTGATCTGGTATGTGCACATGTGATTGCACACGTGGTTGCCATTACCAATGCTGCCATGTGGAAGCGTCAGCAGTGACTGCTGCCGCCGCCTGCCGTACTCTATCCTGCTGCCCTTCCAGCTGCTCTGCTGGTGACATGGCAACAAGGCCAGCCATGATCATGACTCATGATCATGACTCATTGTCATGATTCATAACCATGACTCATGAGCATACGACACGTCAGGGGTCCGCTCGCGGCAGCCGTCACACTGAGAAAGGATGTCTGCTCAGCACCTTGTACAGCAGTGGCTGAGCTGTGTGTGGGGTCGCCACACAGCTGCAGCCACAGGCACCGAATGATGAACGGGGGTTTGGGAGAAAAGGCCCACACATGTTGTTCTGCGTCTGCAACCACTGTTTTTTGTTGGGGGTGGGGTGCAGCACAGGTGCCCAGTGGTCAGACGTCACCCCGCAGCTTTCCAGACTGCGGCATAGGCGTCAGCTGGCCACATTCAAGGTAAGGTTGTGCGTGTATTTGTGCTGCGCCCATGTTCACAGCTGGCCATTATGCCTTCACGCGAGCCAGCAGTAGTTTCCCTGTCATGTTCGCGGGCTCGAGTAAGCAACATCCCTCAAGTGGAGTAAATAATAGGAGTACGCAATTTTAACAGTGGCATACTGTCCTCAGCTGGGCTACTCTCACTGTCGAGCTGCAAGTGGCCGAGTGTGGTGCATGTCATCACAGTGGTGCATGCCACCACGTCACCACAGTGGTGCATGTCACCACAGTGGTGACATGCCTGTCATCACAGTGGTGCATGCCACCACGTCACCACAGTGGTGCATATCACCACAGTGGTGACATGCCTGTCATCACAGTGGTGCATGCCACCACGTCACCACAGTGGTGCATGTCACCGCTGTGTGTATCACAGTGGTGCATGTCACTACAGTGGTGACATGCACCACTGTGGTGACATGCAGCACACTACCGTAGCCGACGTTGATTAAGCCCCCCCTTTGATTAAGCCGGGTAAGGTGAATAAGAGGGGGCGTAATCAAGATTCAGCACCACGCCGCGTGGCACGGACGGTGGGCACAAGCACGCTAAGCCGGGGTGTGTTGAATGAGCCCCCCCCCCTTTGACCCATGTCCCAACCTGTCTCAGGCTCTGAGCCATCAGGAGTTCTGCTGTGAGTGCCCACAGTGTCAGCCGCCGCAGCAGCATGCAGCTGCTCCGCCATGGCAGCCCCCCCCCGTGCGCCGGTGTGTGTGTGTGCGGTGCGTGTGTTTGTGTGTGTGGGGGGGGGGGGCAGCAAGGTTGGAGGCCCACCGTGCGGATGGTGCACGCACGGTACCAACGCGGTACCAATGCCGCCCCCCCCCCCGGCTTAACCACCGTCGCCCGTCGCCACGGACGCATCTCACGCACCCTGTGCGTGTTACGCGGGGGGTACGCCAAATAAGCCCCCCCCCCTTACGACAGAGCACTCATTGCCCCCAAAAGTGATCAGGGGCGGGGGCGTAATCAACGTCGGCTACGGTACTCACCTTGCTCAGCAGAGCCAGGCCAAACATGTGTGCCGCAGCGGGCGTGTGCAGCACGCTATATCAAACTTGAAGTACGTGGTTGACCAAGTGCAACAAGTGCATGAATATAAGATACTACTGTACCACATAAATCAAGTACTATACATGAATACACCTACTCACCTTGCTCAGCGGAGCCAGGCCAAACATGTGCGCCGCGGCCGGCGTGTACAGCACGGCCAGGTGCAGCAGCGTGGGCACCGCCACCCCGAGCATGAGCCAGTGGTTGCGCCACGGCGGCACGCGCAGCAGCGAGTTGTCCACGCTCACGGCGCTCAGAGCCTTCAGCATCTGTTGAAGTTCACAAGTTGAAGTTAGAAGTCGGGCAGGAGAGAAAAACAAGGGGGCGGGGGGGGGGGGGGGGGAGGGGGGGGGTATTGGTGAGAGAGACGTGCGCAGCGGCTTCAGCACCTGTTGAAGTTGGGAAGTTGAAGTTGGCAGGAGGAAGCAAAGAGAGGAGGGGGGGGGAGTATCAGTCACGGAGACATGCTCAGCGCCCTTCAGCATCTCTTGCAGTTGGAAAGTTGAAGTTGGCAAGGGGGGGGAAAGGGGTGCTATTGATCACAGACACATGCCGGCGGCGTGTGCGTAGCGGGCGAGGGGCAAGGGGGGGTCTTGGAAGGGTGGTGTGTGTGAGTGCATTGCATGGGTGCACCTGCCCTGCGGTGGGCGCGTCTTCGTTTATTGGGCCAGCACATGTGTGGGCCTTGCCACTGTCTGTTGCTGAGCCTGAGGCTCTGAAGCTTGCCCTTGGCATCTGTGAATACTGCATAGTGTGTCACAATGGACATCATAGATACTGCTGAGCACAGCTTCTGCGGAGCACCTACTACTCAGCAAATGTTTTGCTGAGCACCGCCCACCTCCATGGGCTTGCCCTCTATGTCCGTGAATAATGGGCATCATAGCTACTGCTGAGCACAGCGCCCAGCACAGCTTCTGCTGAGCACAGCACCCAGCACAGCTTCTGCTGAGCACCTAGTACTGAGCAAGTGTTTTGCTGCGCACCACCCACCTCCATGGCCACAAGCACGCTGAGGCTGAGGCTCTGGGGCTTGCCCTTTGCGTCTGTGAATAATGGACATCAAAGCTACTGCTGAGCACAGCGCCCAGCACAGCTTCTGCTGAGCACACATGTTGCTGAGCACAGGTGTTGCTGAGCACCACCCACCTCCATGGCCACAAGCACGCTGAGGCTGAGGCTCTGGGGCTTGCCCTTTGCGTCCGTGAATATGTCGCAGCGGCCACCGCCCATGGGCTCAAAGCCAGTCCAGCTTGTGCACTCCTTCCAGTGCATGAGCTGGTTCCAGGTGACTCCATGGGACAGGTACCAGTGAACGAAGACCCCTGCACACACGCAAACCAGAGCGAGTCAATGAGTGAGTCAAGAGCGAGTCAATGAGTGAGTCACTCGCTTGAGAGTGAGTCACTCGCTGGAGTACGCAGGTGGCACCAGTGCATGAGCTGGTTCCAGGTGACCCATGGGACATGTACCAGTACACAAAGTCCCGTGCGCACAAGCAAACACGAGCGAGTCAGTGAGCGATTCACTCGCTGGAGTACCCAGGTGGTACCAGTGCAACAGGTTGCAGTGAACACACACCCCTACGCAAGGGCACACAAGAGCGAGTGAGTGAATGGATCACTCGCTGGTGTCCCCAGTTGGCCATTCACTGCAAGTGCCCTGTTGATGACCACACACACTTCAAGAAGTAGTAGGTACATATTTATTCAAAGTAAACATTTTAGTGCCGATTAATCACCTATGGTAGCGAAACCCACGTACAGCCAGGTCACCATGTACCGCGTCAGCAGCCACGAGCTCATGGTTGGCTCATCCCAAGTCAAACCATTCACCGGGTGTTCATAAATCCACAAATGCGTGTTCATGAACACATGAGAACCCCTCACCTATGGTAGCGAAGCCCACATACAGCCCGGTCACCATGTACCGTGTCAGCAGCCAGGAGCTCATGATGGGCTCGTCCCGAGGCCGCGGCGGCTTGGTCATGGCATCAGGGTCAGGCGGGTTGAAGCCCAGCGCGGTGGCCGGCGGCCCATCGGTGACCAGGTTTACCCACAGTAGGTGAAGGGGGGTGAGGGGCTCGGGGATGCCCAGCAGGGTGGCGATGAAAATGGTGGCAATCTCGCCAATGTTGCACGAGATCAGGAAGCAGATGAACGCCT
>JAULBY010012125.1:0-23429 GCA_032358315.1 Ophiocytium majus | reverse complement strand
TGGAGGAGTTTGATCCCAAGCGTGTGCTGAGTTAAAGGCTGCGAGCAACAGCACAAATAAAAGTTTTTTCATCAGGTATTTATATTATGCTATTTGGTAGATGCCACAGAGGTCAAAGTGACTGCCGGTGTTGGTAGCACTGACCGGTGTGTTGTATTTCCACACCAGATCTGTTGTGCTGCCCGAATAATACAACTTGTGAACTGTGGTGCTGACTGCGATGTCTGTGATACCAGCAATGTGAAATTGTGCAGGGGAGCCAGAACCTGACGTTTGATGCAAGGTGCCGCCGGCCATACGCATGGTCTGTGCAGACGGAAATGGCAAAGTGATTTGATACCCCAAGGTGCCAAAGTTGGTACAGGTTGCAAAATCCACATACACTTGAAAATAACACAGCGGACCTATCAAGGTGTATGCTGCTGTGACTGTTGAACCAGCAGTGGTGCCGCTGCCGTCAGTCCACTGTGGGTTAAAGGCTGTGGGAGTTGATACTCCAGATCCAAATGCTATCAAGTTTAGATTGCCATTGGTATTGCCTACATATAAGTTTTGTGTGAGTTGATCGACCACAAGTTCGCTGGGTCGTGCAACACCGTTGTATGCACCAATAGTTTCTTGTGCGTTGTCTTTCATCACGGCACGACTAATGCCAGTGATGTTGTCATATGGTGGGGGCGGATTGGCCATTTTCTAAATATCCCGAGTTAGAGTATTTAGCAAAAAGGGATTATTGTAAAAACGTGAAAAGTTTAACGGGGATAGCCAGCGAATGGCTTGACAGGACTTTGTGTCAACACAGATGCCGGTTCCAAACTGTTTGGTGTGCTGATTTGCACTTTTTCAACTGGTAAGTCGGCCATTTTCAATGCTTGATCAATTATGGGTTCGATTGTGGCATTGAATCCACCAATCACTGCTTCTTCTCCAAACGCAGCCTGAGGCGACCAGGCTGGAAAGTTTTTAGCAATGCCATCTGTGCCAGCATCACTTCTGGCACGAGCCATGGCCACACCCAGTCGATAGATCAGATATGGATCGCTAGATTTTACTCCAGGCAATACAAACACATGATTCATGGGATCTGCTTGTTCAGGAGGCAACGTTGCTTGTTCTGTTATAAACTCTCTTGCTCTCATCGTGGATAGCCTTTGAATGCTGTCACAGGACTTGTAACATTTACAGCAGGATGTTCTTGACTGCGTAGATCGCCATGATTTAAATCTTCGTGATGACTGCCAATGGCTTGATAGGCTTTTTTCAACATGGCTTGTTCTTCTGGAGTGTAAGGCGCAGCAATGTTGTTGCGTCCTGCCCATGATTCGCCATCAATTTCAGGAACAAACGTGCCATCAGTTGATGCCACTGCCATCATGATACGGTTGAGTTCGTAGGTACGGTCGGCAAATTGTGCGTCACGAAACTTGTTCAAGCCCACTGTGGCCATGTCAAGTCGTTTGCTAATTTTGCCAACACGGTCTTCAGCGACGAACTCTTGTGCTCTCACTGTTTAAGTTCCGTTGCTGCCAGCGGTGGCACTGGTTGCTGTGCCCAATGCAGTGGCAGTAAAGCCGCCGGCACCTGTAAGAATGTTCAAGTAATTGCCTGCACCTACATAGTATTGGGTCACAGTGTTGCCAGGTACAGCAATAGCGTTGGCGTACAAGTTGCCAGTTGACCCAGCGCCCATGCTGGCGTTGGCCACATTGCCATTCCATTGATTATAAGTTAACTGCACAGCACTGACTTGGAATGTGACATTACTGAGTGTGGTAGCAAACTCCACTTTGTCTGTGGTCCATGCCACATTGCCTATTGCGTTTACAACTTGGGTAGCCATTATTTGTTACCTTCAGAGTTGGAGACTATGGGTTGAAATAGTTCTCGTGCTTGATACATAACACCTGGGATTTCCACAGGTGTTTGTTTCACGCTTGGAATGCTGGGTGGCACGTAATTGTTGGCATTGCGCTGTGCAATTTCTGCTGCCACTTCGCTGTAAGGTCTCATCATGTTGTTTGAACTCATAGTTTACCCCTTGTAAGCCTTCCATTGGTTGGTGAGAGCAAAAATGCTTTCATCAACTTGTTTTTCTGCTTGTGCTTTTTTGATAGCCTTGTCAACTGAACCAGCATGCTCGTCTGGACCGGATTCAATGTTGCCATCGTTGTCCCAGTCTCTGGTGGCTTTCTTGGCTTCTTTAATGCCAGCCATTTCACGCATGCGTTGAATACTATCTTCGTACTGTGGGGGTTTGTTGCCGCTGCCACCATACACTTCATCAGGGGCTGGTCCGGACCCTGCTTTGAATGCAGCATTTACTTCATCGGAGGTCATATCGGCGTGAGACCCATCAGAACCTAAGTAAAGTGCAGCATTTACTTCATCAGGGGTCATGTGAGCTGTTTCAGGATCTGGTGGGCCTAAATCAACGTGCTCTTCATTTTGAATGCCAGCCATTTCTCTCATTCTTTGTACCTGTTTGCTGAACTGGTCTTCGCCGGCCATGCTAACGTCTGTCACAGAACCAGTTGCTATGCCACTTGATTTAGGCTTGTTTAACCCGCCGGAGTAACCAAAGTTGTTGTCAGCTTGCTCAGTGTTGGTAGGCCAGTCTGGTGCGTTTTCATCAATTGCTTGCTCGATATCACCACAACCGCAGTCTTGCATGCCACAAGTGTCACATGCTTCTTCACCATGTGAATGCATGTCTCCGCCGGAACCGCCAAGTCCTGCAGACTTCAGTATCATGGCCAATTTCATTGCATCATCGTCAGTGGCTGTGACAGTAAGGCTCTTGTTGCCTTCCGTTGAATCACTCATGTTCACGCTCATTGATTCAGCAATCATTTGTTCTAACTCGTAATTCATTGAGTCGTAAATGCCTTTGCCGACCATGCCGTTGGACTTGGATGAACTGGTATCTTTGTTGGACTCCTTGTTGGACACGGATGCTGTATCTGCATCATCGTCCATGGGTTTGCCTGGTTTGACAGTTACTTTACCATTACCAACGGTTGCATTGACTCGTCCAGTGCTGGAACTTGTAAAACTTTGCCCAGGGCCAGTTTGTGTAGTGGTCAATTTACCGTTTTCGTAGTTCTCGTCGGCTTCGTCTACTGCTTTGTTTTTAGAAACTTTTTTAGGCAAGCCTTGTTGTTTCTTGCTCACAGCTTTTTCAGCAATGGGTTCTTCACCGTCATCACTGTCTTGATTCTGCATGTATTCGTCCACAGCAACCATCATGCTTTCAACTTTGGCCAACTTTGATTGTACCCATTCTGGTAAGTTGTCGTTGTCGCCTAATATTTTATACAATGCCTGTGCATGGCGCACAATAGTCTTGATGTCACCTTTGGCCATGTTGCCTTCTTGATCGTACTCACCTTGATCAGTCACATCCATGTCGCCTTCTTTGGTCATCAACTTTGACTTGCCGCTTGGTCCTTTGGCACCAATCTTTTTGCCAGTGCCGTCTGGTCTACCAGCTTTGGTACGCTTTTCTTTCTGGTTGCCTTCGTCATCGTTTTCGCTACCAACTGAGATACCTTGTGCATCAGTACGACGTATTACTGTACGACCTTTATATCTTGGATCTGAGGTGCTGTGCGTGATGTCGTGCTTGTGACCACGTTCAGTGCTGCCAACTTTAGGAGTAGCGGCTCTTGGTGTGCTCATGTCAAACGCAGTACCTTTGGAACGTTCTTCGCCCATATCGGCTCCTTTGCGCAAAGCAGCAAGATCAGGCCCATCAATTCTTTCTGGGTTGCCGCCCAATGCAGCCATTTTCTTCTGCTTGGGACTCAATGCACTGCGCATGGCTTCGGCAGCCACATCACCCAGCATTTCGTCAACTTCTTTTTTTGCATTAGCAATCTTGTCAGCAAAGTTAAGTTTCTTACTGCCTTCTTTGACGCCTTCTGGATCACCACTGGGTGCTGGCACTTTGCCTTTGGGGTCTGCTTGCCATGTACCTTGTACAATACGGCCCATGCCGTTGTCTTTGGGTTCTGGCTTGACACGGGTGTCGGTAGGCACATATGGTGGGGTACGTCCTGCTGTGGCTGTAGATTTGTCGACCATTGATTTTGCAGGAGCGGCTGCTGGACCTCCACTTTCTCTCATGGCGCTTTCTTCGTAATTGTCTATCTCAATTCGGCGACCCGATGGGGCAACTCCACTGCGTTGGCCACTGCTGTCTTTTTTCAATCCGCCAGACGCTCTTAGTGCCTTGACATCTTTAGCATAAGAGTCACGTGTGGCCTGGGGGCTAGGAGCAGGTCCTTTTCCTGTTTTCACAGTGTTAACCATCTTGCCGGCGTCGTTGGAGCGAAATGTTTCTACTTTCTCATCAACTTGTTGATCTTCTTTGGCCACGTTCTTGGCAAACTGCGCCATGTGACGCAAGTGAGAATCTTTGCTGTGTGCGGCTTTGTCGATTTTACTCTTGGGAATAGTCTTACCTTGAGGAACATGCAGGGCTGTGTGCAAGTCACCTTTGTGCGAAGGATCCACTGCTTTTTGAATCCACTTTTCGCCACGCTCATTCAATTGCTTGTGTGTGACTTCGGGTGTGGCACGGATGCTGTCTAGTTTTTTGTTTAAATCGTAAAAGAAACTCATTGTATTATCCTCTTGGGTTGGCGCCAGTTGCTGGCTTGGGTGGACGAGTGATCTTGGTCATTGGGCTAGTATCGCCTTGAGCAATTTCATTTGTGGTCTTGGCCGGGGGTGTTTTACCACCAGCAATGGTGAAGTCACTGCGGTATGCATTTTTCAACACAGCATGGTCATAAGGACCAGTTGAGTAGTCTTTGCTCAATGCACGTTGTTCTGCGTCAGGAGCAGGATAATCTGTTTTATCCAACAGGTCTTTGTTTTGACTATCAATCTTTTCATACTCATCCACCAGGCCATCTACGTGTTGTGCAGTCTGCATGACAATGTGATTGGGATTGAGTCCCAACAACTGTGCCAGTTGTTTGATCTGTGGCTCAATGGCTGGATACTTGAAGCTGACATCAAACATAGTGACTGAGTCGTTTTTGTGGTTGGGAAAGTCAGTGGGAATGATCTGTATAGGAGTGGTCTTGGGATCACTCATCTTAACAGGATCAAATTGATCCAACTTTTTCTTCAACTGCGAGATCAAATCACCAGGCGGTTTGCCCAGCATTTTGATACGATAGTTGTAGGTACGTTCGCTTTCGGCGAGGTAATGGGCAAAATTTTTCATATCAGGTTCCTGTAACATATTTATTCTTTTTTATCTTTTTGATCTTTACTGAGCAATCGTTCCAGTAGATCATTGCGACTCAACACCATACCCTGTGCTGTTTGCATGGCTTCGCCAGTACCAGCGTCTGCTGCTTTGGCATCTATAACTGCTTGTTGTTGGTCCAGTCGCATCTTCTTCAACTGTAGATCAATCATCTTCAGTTTCTTGTCCATTTTGGCTGTTTTGGCTGTGATAGCATGTCCCAACATGTTGCTGGCAACCCCAAAGATTTCGCTGGCAAATCTTGAGTCCACTTGCATGCCTAGATCCATTAGGTCATTGTAACTGCTTTTGGCCAAGGCAGCCAGGCTGTCCATTTCTTCGTCATTGGCTTCTAAGCCACGCACTCCAGGCAAGGCCAGATCAATTTTGTCTATGTTGTCGTCTAGGGTTTGCAGTTGACTACGCAGGTCTTCCACAGGGGGTGTGCCAGCATCAGTGGCAGGTGCATCTTCAGATGGGGGTAATTCAAAAAGTTCTTCGAGTTTACGGGTCATGCCCTATTTAGTGGTCAAGCACGACCGTTGTGAAACATATCTGATTCTGTTATCACTCTAAAACTCAACCCGTTTTTTCTGGCCCATTTGGTGGCAGCGTCCCATTTGGCATAGTTTATGGCCACCACAGCACGGTCTCGGCTGTTCATTTTTGACTCAATCACACTTTGACTTTTAGGCTTGATTTCAATCAACTCGGCTCGTACAGTGTTGTCTCTGTTGCGATAAGTGATCAAAAAGTCTGGAATATACTGTGTCATCTTGCCTGTTATGGGATGACGATAAGGAATAGCAATGCTCTCTGACGCCCATTGCAACACATGATCGTTGGTGTCACAGAACTTCATAAAACTCAATTCCCAACCTGATCTGTAACGCGGTGTTCCGTTGCCCGCATACTTTTCACGATTGATTATGACATAGTTGCCCTGTGCCCAACGACTCATAGCAATACGTTTCTGGCCTGATAAAAGTTAGGCACCACTGCAACTCCTACCCCTAGTAGTGTGGCCGCACTGCGAATGGCATTGAGATAATAGGCCAAACTAGCACTGAGGTTCATGCCGTTTTGTCCTTTGAATTCGTCTAACAGTGTCAGCGGTGATATGCCAGTGGTCTCTGCTACTCTAAACAAACTCACTGTGAAGTTGCCAGCGGCCTGACGAGTACTCATTGCACTTAAAAAATAACTGTACACAATGTCATACTCTGCTGCAGGAACATTGGTATCGTAGGCATAAAACTTGTCGAAAACTCTAACAGTTAAATCTACATTGGGATTGGTATAATTTACAGTGCTCATGGTCTTGTATTTAATAACCTGTTGCTTTCAGCTTGAGTTTGATTGGTTCCAGTGTTGTTTCTATTGAACGTTTGTGTAGGGAAGATCCAACCATCGGCTTTGTTGGCCACAGCTCGAGTGGCCGCAGGCAGCCCTTGTTGCAGTGTTTGTGTGCCCAATGCAACAGCTTCACTCTTGGCAATGGCAGCAAGATTTTTTCCTTTGAATGTTTTGTCAAGTCGTGCGGCTTTTTGTGCAGCACCAATTAGTCCCAACACACTTCCACTTTGTAAATCGCCAATGATACCAGCGCCAGTTTCCAACAAACCACCTTGGCCAAACACTGTGGCATTTGATCCTGGTCTAGCAATGGGACTGAGTTCTTTGTCGTAGTGTGCATCTGTAGCAAAGCCTTGTACATTGGGATCTCCGCCTGATTGTGCTCGACCCACTGCGCCTGAATAGTATTTGACAGTTTCATAAGCAATGGTCATTGAATTTTGCATGGTACCAGAACCTTCTGCATAGTTGTACTGGTCATGGCTCCAACTGGTTATCAAGGGATTGATCAACACATACTCAGCAAATTTGCGTTGATCCATACCATAAATTCTAATATCTCTAAAGAATGCGGGTTTGCCACCAGCAACACCAGCAGTTGATCCATCATTAAACGCTTCTCCAATGAATCCCCAGTCATTAACATTGCCCACACGTTCTTTGGCATATATGTCTCTGGCATTGTACCCAAAGCCTGCCTGGCGCTGTGCATCAGCACCATTGCTGCCATTGGTATTGTTGGGGTCAAGATATCTTTGTGACGAATCTTTATAGTAATAATTCATGTAGTAGTACCACATTTTGCGAATCAAGTCGCCACTGGTATCATGAAAAGTTACATTAATAGGCTCGTAGTTGAGTTTTTTCTGTATAATACGCTTGCGGTTGTACTGATTCAGTGTTTCTGTATCAATATTGTACTTTGGCAAATCAATTGTTTTTACTGCCAGGCTGAGATTGGTTATATCATCATTACCAAATGCACCACGCAAGAAAGGAACCTCTGCCAAGTTGAGTGTAAAACTAACATGGAAGAGGAACTTGTATCGAGGTTTGAGTTCGTAAGCGTTAGTAGTAAATGTACGACTTGCGTGTTGGTAGTCACGCAAGACGTTGTTACCTAAGAACCCACTTTTTAGATTACCACCAAAGTTTGGGTCTATACCTTTGAGAAAGTCTTGCCCAAAAAACGACATGTTTAGACGCCTGCGCCGGTGACCACGTCGCCTATAGTTCTACCAATTGCAGTACCAACCCCAGTGCCTTCTGGTGTTTGGTTAGCGTTGTCGTATATAATGCCCATGGTAATTGACACAGGAGCATTTTCGCTGTAGTTCAATGCACCGTAGTCAGCACTGTTAAGGTAGCAACCATACAATTCCCAGGTTTCAAGTACCACAGGAGTGTTGGCGCCATTGCCGCCGTCGAGAATTTCAACTTTGGTTGTGAACTTGTAGTCAATACCAGATGCAGCACTGCTCATTTCTAAGAAGTCCATTTGTTTCTGCAGTTGTTCACCAACCAACTTGCTCACAGCGCCAGATGCATCATCGCGAATTTCGCATGATGTAGGTGCCCATGAATGCTTGCCTGCCAGGTTCAACTTTGAATTGTAGATAGGAATTTCTATGTTTTCAAATGTCAAATTAGGTCTAGCAAAACTTATGACTTGCTTGGTTAATTCTGTTCTTGGTGTGCTCACACCAAAATTTTCAAACATCACTCTAAAGCGATATTTGAGTTTGGGCATCAACAGACCCTGTGTTGGCGAACTTTGATCGCTGGCCAAGGGTACTGTCATTCTCTGTAATGATGAAACTGCCATTTGTTATATCTCCTGTTGTGTTTATTTACCTAATTAAATGACCGGTCGAAACCGGTCATTTTCTATCAAGCATTAAGTCCTGAAATTTCTCCAGTGTTCTTGATACGCAATGGAATGTAGATAAATTCAACTGCTTTAACTGGTTCAATAGCCACGTCCACCCACAACTCGTTGCGATCGATACGTGCAGGAGTATTGTTACTCAAATCACACACAACCAAGTAGTCATAGATAGCACGTTTAGCAACCAAGTCAATCATCAAACTGTTAACAGTGTTGGTGATTTCGTTGCGTGTGATCTGATCATTGGGCTCAAACAAATACAGTTTGCCAATTTCTTCTAAACGTCCACGCAAGAAACAAATCAATCGTGCAACGTTGATGCGATCCAATGCTGTGGTAGCACCTTGGCGGGTTTTGTTACCAAAGTTTGTGATGCCAATACCTGGGATGAATGTGATTGGGTTGATATTGTTTTCATACAATATGTCACGTACACCTTGTCCTACTGCTAACTGTACAAATTCACCAGTCTGTGCATTGATGTAACCAATGGCATCAGCATTGTCAACCACGCCACGGCGTGTGCCAGCAGGTGCCAACCAAGGATAACTCACAGCATCACTGCGTAAAATTGTGCGTACCATCATGTGTGTTGGGGGTGCAACAACTATGTTGCCACTCAAGTCTGTGGTCTGGCAACTGGGGTAGAACACAGCAGCATAAGCACTGCCAATGGTCAAACCGTCATCTGTTGCCACTCCAAGACCGTTGTTGTTGGTAGCATGTTCTACCAATGCAGTACCAGTATTTGGCAAACGCATTGGGGTATCTCCCACAACAAACAGTGTGTTAGCACGTTCATTGCTGAGTGCAACCAAGTTGGTCAACAACTCTGGGTAACCAGGTGCGGCAATCAAGTTGAATTGATTTTGTTCTTCTCTTGCTGCCAAGCTGGTATCAATACCTGACTTCATTGCAGCCACAATCAACTTGCGTTGTGCCAGACGCCCAGCGTACATAGAACCATCGTCTTTGTTGCCTGACGCTGTGAGCCATGTGTTGGTCACTGTGGGCAATATATCATCTGGGAATGTGGTTGAGTTAAAGTAATCGCTTTGATAACTCTTGACATTGTAGCCTGAACGACGTGTGTTCCACAGCAACATACCTTGGGGATACAGTGCAGGATCAGGCGCATCCAAATCCAAGTAATCACTGGTCAACAAACTTTCAATTGTGGGGAATGGATCTGCCACGGGATCTGTTGTGCCGTTTGGTGCCCAACGTGCATCAGCAAACAAAATACCGTTTGAAGTAACTTGATCTGTGGTGTCAACTGAGACCCATTGATCAGTACCGCTGACTTGTTCCCAACGATACATTTTGGGATAGTTTTCCAAATCACTGCTGTCAATCCACAAATCGCCATATTGCAATGGGCTTTCGGCTGCATCATTTTGTGTCATTGGTTCTGTAGCAGCGACAATAGGTCCTGACGCATTGGTCAATGTAAGATCAAAGCCACGTGTATCGTTGGTAACATTTTGATAACCTTGCCATGTGCCGTTGTCCTGAATCATAATGTCCACATCACTGACACTGCTGTAGTACCACAAACGACCATCGGCTGGATTTTGATCAGGCGCAACATCGCTTGCGGTATACGTGAATGAATCAGCCGTGACCCAATTGCTCAAACACAATATCCCTGCTGTTTGGTCTTGTCGAACTTTTGTTGTGGCAGTAGTGAAACCAGCCGCTGTAACCGGTGTACCAGTGAAATTTTGCAGATAGATGCTGCCACCTTGACTATGTGTAAACACAATGTTACCAGCACTGTTTACACTGGCACTGACATAAGGCACATTTGCAGCACTAACATCAGTGATGAAAGAAGAAACGCTAGTACCACTCAGTGTCACTATATAAGGAGTTTGATTTGTTAATTGTTGTCCTGCTTGTGTGGCATAGATATAAAAAACATTATTTTGTGTAAACAATGAATCTCCATTGGATCCAGGAGTAGTGTCGCCAGTTACAACTGTTGCGCCCAACGTAATTCTTTCCAACAACAAGAAAGTAGCATTACTGTTGGGAGTTGTATTATAAAATTCTGAAGCATACTCCACATAGGTACTGCCAACTGGAATATTTTTTCCGCCAACTGTGGGATCAAGCGCATAGTTTGCTGTACCATCAAATGAATATACTGGACTGCTTTGTGCAACCCAAGTATCTAATGCGGCGCTGTATTGTTTTAATTTCAAACTCATACCAGTGCTGGCAGTGCTGATATTTTGCCATACTGATCCAGTAGGAGCAGGTGCTGTATCTGTGATTCTCCAGCGTGGCGCTTGATAACTGTAACCTGGGAAATAACTAGGAGCACGATATTCAGTGGCTGCAATACCCAGTGTGGTCAACAGTGCTGCGCCACCAATGGTGCCAGCTTGAATACTGATTACACCACCGTTATCTGTAGAATCGTCATTGGTTGCATCACTGTCTGCGTACAATGTTAATTTGTTGCTGACTGAGGCAGCAGTGACACCAGGAATGGCTAATGCATTGATCACATTAGCAAATCCTAACACTGTGTTTGTAGCACTAACTGTGGCCAATACACCATTGATGTACATGTTAGAACCAACAGTCAATCCACTGCCACTCACTGAGTTTGTGCCTTGCAATGTAGGCCATGATGTTTTCCACTCGTCTGTGCCCAATAATACCCAAGTATTGTTTGAATTTTTGTACCAGTTTTGGTTGTTCAAACTCACTGCGCTGACCGCATAGTCGCCAATACTACCAAGAGTGCTAATAGGAGTGTAATCACCGCCAGCATAATCAACCACATCTGCTGTGTCTGTAATCACAATAGGAACTTGGTTGGTAAATGTTGCGGCTGTTTGATCCCATTCAAAAATGCCCCAAAGACTGGTGCTGGTATCTAACCAGTATGTGCCGTTGTTGGGATTGCCTGTGGGGCGACTCAAACTTGCAGTTAATTCTGTCAAATCAATGTCCACACGTTGAATGTAAGCACGATTTGTGACACCCAATGCTGAGTACGCTGCCAACAAACCATATTCGTTGAGTTCGTAACCATTGATAGGGGTACCAGTTGTGGTGTTGTAGAAGAATGGCACGCCAAATGTTGCTGCCAAATCACGTTGACTGGTAATGAGATAAGTTTTGTTTGCGTTGGCAGCGGTTGTTCCGGCTGCAACTCCGACTCCAGCAGCATCAGCCTTGTTTTGTGCTGTTGCTACTAGAAAGTAAGGGACTGTGTTTACAGCGGAAGGGATATATTGACTCTCGTCAATTACTGTTACTTCTACGCCTGGTGATACTAGTGCCATGGTTGGTTCCTTTTCAAGTTATTGATATTTATAGGCATACCCAAAAAAACCCAGTTTACACTGCCCTTTGCCAAAGGTCCATGCACTAAATACCCAATGAGACCCATTTGTCAAGCCTGCAATCAACGACCTTGTGCTGTAAATTACATTCGAGAAGATACAACACATTATCGTAGTCGTTGTGAAACGTGCCAACGCAAAGGTCGAGGAATCAAGCCCAGAGAACCGCGTTGGAAGTCAGCAGGATACAAGAAAAAACCCGCATGTGATAGATGCGGGTTCAAAGCAAGATTTGCTAGTCAATTGTTAGTGTATCATGTTGACGGGGATCTCAACAATGCTACTTTGAGAAATTTACGCACAGTTTGTCGTAACTGTGTGGAAGAAATAGCCAAGACAGAAGTTACTTGGCGACCCGGGGATCTTGAACCAGACGCTTGACTTGCTGGTACAAGTCATCCAGTGTGCTGTTGTTGTCCAGCACTACATCAAACTTTGTGCCTACCCAACTTGTTTCCGACGCATGTACGCTCAATTGTTCCAGTCGGCGACCGCTTAGTGCCCAGGTACTGTTGCCGTTGGGTCCACGATTACGGCTCACAGCCGCATCGTACCATTCAGGTTCAGCACCACGCACCACACGTACCACAATACCGCCGGCCTGTTTAATTGCTTTGATCTCATTGGGAAATCTACAATCGCTTATGACTACATCATCTTTTGAGTTGCGTAGTTTGTTTTCCAGGCTGGCAATCCAGATGTCATCGTGAAAGTTCTTGCGGCATACTTCTGTACCCCATTGTTGTAGGATATAGCGTGGGGTCAAGTGTGGTATGCCTAGGCGCTCAGCCCACCACGGATCCACTTGCTCGCGCCATTCTCGGGCTTGCTTTGTGCGCCCTTCCAACATGGTTCTATCCCAACCAAACACCTGTGCCACCGCGTCTTTGAGTGTGTTGGCAAAACTTTCTCGTCGGAAGTGATGTAAATTTACAAGATAGTCTGCAATGGTGTCTTTGCCTGAGCCAATAAATCCACAAATTCCAATGATCATGCAAGTTCCTTGATGTTTAAATGTGTCAAGGTTGCTTGTAACAAGTCAATTTGTCTGCGACAGTCCTCCAAGGCATGGTGACTGGTAGCAGGCTTGGGCAACCCTGGCCAGAGGCTGAATAGAGTGCGGCTGTCTCTAACTTTGTAGTATTGCCAAGGGATAGGCTTTCCGTAACTTTTGTAGGCATGCTCTAAAATTGTCATATCAAATGTTGGACCTTGGCTCCACAAAAAACTGCTTTGCCATATTAATTTACCTAATAAATCTAGTGCCTGATCCAATGGCATTCTATCTTCTTCTGCAAATGCTTCTGCCTGTGCTTCTGGTTGAGTAGTCCACCAAGCAATCGTACCATCATCAATGGTACGATTTTCTTGACTTTCAAGTGTAATTCTAGAATAAAAATGTCTATCAAAGTGCCCTTGCCCGAATGGATCAAAGGATTGCGCGGCAATAGTTAATATCGTAGCAGCAGGTGCTACACCAAGTGTTTCGATGTCTATCATTAGATGTGCCATAAACCAATTATACTACTACCAACACAATTAGTCAAATGTAAAGGTAAATAAAAGTGCCGATCGCGGATCTCGACAATCCCACCGGCTCTAACGCTTGAAGGAGCAATCAGCATGAATACTTATCCTACTGGATACTACGTTTACGCTTATCTGCGTAAAACAGATTTAACCCCTTATTATATCGGAAAAGGAAAAGGTCGTCGAGCATGGGACCAAGATCATAATGTTCGTGTGCCCGAAGATCAAAAAAGAATAGTTATAATTGAATCAAACTTAACTGATTTGGGCGCTTGTGCAATCGAGCGTAAAATGATTCGTTGGTATGGTCGCAAAGATTTAAACAACGGAATTCTTAGAAATTTAACCGATGGCGGTAATGGTACTGCTGGAAGATTGCATACTCAAAAAACCAAAGCATTAATAAGCAAGGCTAATTCTAAAAGAGTGTGGACTGATGAATCAAAACAGAAACTTAGAGAACATAATGCAGGAAAAAAGCAAACTGTTGAGGCCAACATTAAACGTAGTCAAACATTGAAAGGTCGAAAAGTAATGTTGACTTATATTTCTTGTATTTGCTGTAAAAAATCTACTAGTCTAACAAATTTTATTCGCTGGCACAAAGATTGTTAGCCAATAACGAATGTAAGAGGCTGACTTCCATCCACATACATTACCAATTGATTGATCAGTAGATCCATTTCTACTTTGGCTTCTGACTTCATGGCTGCACCGTTTAGGCTGCCACCACCTTGTGGTCCGGCGATAGTGCCAAATTTTTCACGTGCTTCGCCAATGATCATTTTGCAGTTGGCTACCATGTAGTCTTTGATCCACTGCTGTATTTGGTGATCACTCAAGAGGTTGAATTCAGGTTTCAAGTTGTAGGTCCACAACAACACTGTTTCTCCTGAGCCTTTGGGATCACGTATCAGTTGCAGTTTCTTTGTCACCGGATTCCAAGTGTAGTTCATGTAAGCGCCAAACATGCGTCCGGCCAGTTCAATGTATTGGCTGTAGAAGTCGTAAGTGGCCAGGCCACCTGCCACGTTGAAGTTCATCAAGTACACGTTGATACTGGCTTGTGCAAACGGATCAAAGTTTGATGCAAACGGTCCTGAACTGTCGCCGAATGTTCTACGGAAAATTTGACGCACACTGACAACTTCTTGGGGCAGTTCGTAAATGTTGACATCTGCTACCAACTGCATAAAACTATAACTTTCCTCATAGGCATTGTTGGCTCGTTGGCGATAAGTGCCAATGGTTTTTTGATAAGCCGCTTCGTAGTGTGCAGGGTCTAGTTCTAGGTCAATGATATCGCCGCCCAACTGAAGTTTGACATATTCAATTAAATTTTGCTTCAATGTAGGCAGTGATTGTTGTTGCTGTTCTGGCATGTGGGACTCCAAGTCCCTGTATTTATTGTTTAGATTGTATCCAATCCTTCAGTTTTTCAGCAATAAGATCATGCCCTAGTTGATTGGGATGAGCAATGTTAGGACGGATATATTGATTGGTTTCTACATTGGTCAAGTGTTCGCCGTTGTGGCTGCTTGCGCCAAACCAGTCTGCTGCTGTTTCTTTACCTTGCGCCCAAATACGATCTAAATCGACCCCATACAACCATTGCTCGTAACGCACCCACCCAGCAAAGTAAAAATCGTTGATATTAAATGTACCGCACCATTTTTGTAAGGCACTTACGGTCATGCTACTACGCATGATTTCGTGTTTACGAGTATGGAAATGTGTGTAAATTTGTTTGCTGTGAGTATCAGCATTGGCCCAACTTAAAAATCTAGGAAAATGTGCAGTTCTGGCAGGGTTAGTCAAAAAGAAAATTGCAGTCACTGAGTCTTGATTGTCGTGAATTTCAAGATACTCCTGCAATTGATACAGCATGTCCTCATTGCTGGCGCCGCCAGATCCGTAATTGTAAAACTGATCGAACTGCATGGTATCTCTAAGAATTTCCCCGTATCGACGTCCGGATCCTAGTTCGGCACCTTCGGGCCAACTGTCGCCCAAAGTCAATAAAATTTTACTCATACAAACTGCCCAATGGACCCAACTTTTTTGTTAACAGCATAAATTTTTTCGTTTTGTTGATCAGCAGATGTTGGACAAAACTTACATTGTGGGATAACATCATCAATGTGTGATAAAAATTCTTGGCCGCGGGATTCAAAGTCATCCGGTGACAGTGCCAAATAACTGTTGAGAAGTCGACGATCTTGTTCAGAAATATCAAAAGTGTGTTGTTGGTCAAACTCTGGAAACAACGCCACTGGGCCGCATTTGTATAACTTGGCACGAATAAAATGATAACACTTGAACTGAGCGAACCCGCAGGATTGATGTGCTTGAACTGCATCATTATCAAACAAAGTAAATTTTCCATTTGGCGTTTTTTGTACGGCTGCACGATAAAAACTATCATACTCCCACACATGAACACGCATACCGTTGCTGTCAACAAATGCATGGTCGGCTCCCCAGGTATGGCATTGATCAACGTTGGTTGGGTTTGTGGTGTGATAGTATGCCACAGGGCCTTGCAAAAATTTTTCTATTTCTGAAAAACAACGTTCACGATCGTTTTCATTATGAAGACTGACTCCTATCCAATTTTTGACCCACGGTAATTTTGGATCTCTAAACTTGGCCATTTGATCATACAATCCTGACACATGGTTTAGACGAGTGCCATTGGTCAACACTTGTACTGATTTGCCCCATAGTGAATTAATTCCATCTATCCAATTGCAGATATCAGGGTTCAACAATGGCTCGCCACCAAGTATGGTCACACGCTGTAGACGCACATGCTTGGCCCATTGCTGGTACTGTGACTCGTAGTCGCTCCAACGTTGCCATCCTTTGAAATCGTGGTCGTTGAACCGGTTGCAATTTTTACACGTTAAATTACAAACATTAGTGATATAAAATTCTATATTAGGGACAAGCACACGGGGATCGCTTGGATCCCCGTCTTCAATTATATGCATGAACCTATTTACCAGGCTTTGAGCACCATCAAGTTCTCAGTTCCACGTCCGTTGAACGGGGTTTCTGTTGTGGTTAGATCTTTGTAGATCTTACGTGCGGCTGGCTTGCCTGCGGCTTGCACTGCTTTGACAACATCTGCTGGCTTGCGCACAGTTTTCTGCATGGTCTCAATGGTACTGAAACCAATGATGCTGTTGCTTTTCACCGTGAATGCCTGTGTGTGGCTGTCAGCAACAAGATGGATCAGTTTGCGCTTCTTGGTGTCGTACAACCATGCTTCGGCTTTGTCCACAAGGCTTGCGGCCGGCAAGCCTTTGAGCTTGAGTTCGGCAAATTCCATTAGCACTTTGAACTTGGCCGCACGTTTCTCAGGCGGCACTGCCTTGACCTTGCGTGGCTTGCGTTCAACTTTCTTGATCTGCACGTAAGCACCGCAGTCATTTATGACCGCTTCACAGAACTTCACAAGATTACGCATTTGGATTTTGCTGAGGTGACTGTACCCCTCAACCAACTGTGCATCTTTACCTTCAATCACAGTTTCAAACTCTGACAATTTGGCTTTCCAAATATTTGCAATGTCTGAAATCATTTGAGGTGCTACATTTAGTCCACGGATAACTGTGATTGGTTTGTAGTCTGCAGACATCTTTGCGCCAGCAACAACAAACTCATCAAACATGCCATCCAGTTCTCCGGCACATTCCGAAACTTTTTCACGCAATCGATCTTGAATGTTGGGCTTGGCTGCCGCTACAACTTCTTCCACGACCACCACTTCAGGTTCACGTGCTTTTAAAATTTCTTGAATGTAGCCTTCTAACCGAACTGTCTCAGCGTCTGTGAGTTCCAACCCTACCATGCTCATGCGGCATAACCATGCAGTGGTCAGTCGAACTGCTGAGTCAGGCACGCCTTTTAACGCACGAACGTCTGCTCGGCGTCCGTGATGCTCTAAGTAAGCCACTAGCATTTCACGTGCGTCTTTTTTGCCGTAAAAGTAATTGTACCATGAAAACGCCGAGCTCATCTGACTAGTGCGGTCATCTGTGGGTTGCACACGCCATGTGGGTTCTAGCCCTGTGTATTTGGTATCTGGACTGCGGGGGTTCAATGGCTTGACAGCGGCTCGTGTTGCGTTCATGCGGGCTCCTTAAATTATATGTAATTATAGCAGAATGGCAATTATTGGTCAACCCCAAAGCCCTTTCGGGCTCAGGGTTTTAGAACACATGTCCTTTAAATTGCTCATAATCATAAAATGCAACCAAAGTATTACCACGGAAAAACACTGTGAGTCCACCCAAGTCCTCGCGCACATCTGCCCCAGTTGTCTCTGCAATAAAGTCCGTAGCACGAGTCTCAAGTGCTTCCATCAAATCATCGCCTGATGCTTCAAAACTTGCAAGAGCCTCTGCTTCATAATTGATACTGTAATTTGGCGCTACACTGTTAATCATCTCGCTGTGCAAATCATTAAACAAGTCACTCATTGTTGGCTCCTGTGTGTTGTTAAGTCCGTATTATAGCATTTTGGGAATATTCGGTCAACCCCGGAAAAGGTAAACCCAAAGTACTATAAATATACCATGCCACGCTTATCCCTATACCGCCCCAATCGCACCAGAGACTATCAATTCCTGGACCGCACCATACGTGAAATGTACACTGTGGGCGGATTGGATATCTATATTCACCGTTACATGGGTCCAGAAGCCGGCGGTGCTGATTCAGCATTGAGTGGAAATTTTGATGCCACACAACCTACGTATGAAACAGTAGATGTGCTGAACATTCAAGACTTGTTGTTGTTGGAAAACCGTGACAGGGTGTATGATCCAGACGTGTATGTCATGCGCGGCGTTTACAACACACAGGATGTGGACTTTGATCTAACACAATTTGGTTTGTTCCTAAACAACGATACCATATTCATGACGTTTCACTACAATGACATGATCGATGCATTTGGTCGCAAGTTAATGAACGGTGATGTGATTGAGATTCCCAACTTGAAAGACTATCATCCCTTGAATCAAGCCATACCTAGAGCCTTGCCCAGATACTATGTTATTCAAGATGCTGACTATGCCAGTGAAGGATTTTCAGTAACTTGGTTGCCTCACTTGTGGCGTGTGAAATGCACACCAATGAAGGATCAACAAGAGTTCAATCAGATTACCAACAAGCCATTTGTGCAAGAAAACATCTGGGATCCGGGCAATTTCTATCCCACAGGAACCATTGTCAACTACGGCGATACTTATTATCAGGCACAAAGTAATGTTCCTGCTGATACTGATATTACCAATACTAATTTTTGGGCACCATACGATCCTGCTACTATCAGCGATATTCAAGGCACACGCAACAAAGATTACGAAATCAATGACGCTATCCTTGCACAGGCTGACGCTGAAGTACCGCTGTCAGGTTACGACAACACCACGTTCTATATTGAAGCTACCACACCCACTGGTGGGCCTGCTAATCCTACTAGTTTGACTGCCGATGAAAGTCTCACTGTGGATGGCACACAAGGCGGCATGAGTACCACACCCACAGGCGAAGGCTATACCTCAGGGTACCTCACTGGCGGCGGCACAGCGCCCAATGGGCTACCGGTTACTCCTGCTGTAAACTTCCCACCAAATCCTGTCACAGGAGACTATGTGTTGCGTTTGGACTACAAACCCAATCGACTGTTCCGATATGATGGCGCACGTTGGGTCAAAGTTGATGACAAGGTTCGCACCAATCTCAACAATGGGCCAACAAATAAAACACTGCGCAGCGGCTTCGTAAATAACACTGCTACTGTCAATACCAAAGACTTGGGCAACATTCCAAGTCGTCAGAGTTTGAGCGAAATTCTTCGTCCCCGAGCAGACAATGGTGATCAAGGTGGCTTCTTACCGCCAGGAACATAATGCAACAATTTTTTTATGACGCCCAAATACGCAGATTCTTGTTGCAGTTTACAAGAATCTTTTCAGGCTTTCAAATTGAATATGATAATGAAAACGACGGAGTAAACGCAGCCGCATTATTGAGAGTGCCTGTGCGATATGGCGATGCTACCCGTAATGCGCAAACTATCTTGCAAGAAAACAGTCGCAACAGTTTGCCTAGTACTCCGCTGATGACATTTTATATCACTGGGTTAGACTACGAACAAAGTCGCATGCAAGATCCTTACTTTGTAAGCAAGATTAATGTGCGCCAACAAACTTATGATCCGGCCACAGAGACCTACGAGACCACACAAGGCAATGCATTCACCATTGAGCGATTGATGCCAGTGCCATTCAAGCTCACCATTAACTTGGATATTTGGACGTCAAATACCAATCAGAAATTGCAGATATTAGAACAGATTCTCACACTATTCAATCCCAGTTTGGAAATTCAAAGCACAGACAACTACATTGACTGGACCAGTTTGAGTGTGATGTACTTGGATCGCACCACTTGGAGCAGCCGCACAGTGCCCATTGGCACAGACAATCCCATTGACATTGCCACACTGCAATTCAGCATGCCAATTTGGATATCACCGCCTGCCAAAGTGTTAAAACTGGGCGTGATTGAACGTGTGATTGCGTCGATGTACGATGCACAAGGTGATTTGAACAATGCCATTGACAACGAAGATCTGTTGATGGGCACTAGACAAGTTATTACACCATTCAACTATGCCGCAGTGTTGATTGGCAACAAACTACAGTGTTTGCAACAAAAATATCTGTCAGAAGAACCCAGCAATGATTCATTGACTCCAACGGAAATTGTGCCTGATAGTAACTTGTTATGGCCAGCAGTGATTGACTTGTACGGATCATTGCGTCCTGGTATTAGCCAAATCAGACTGATACAGCCCGACGACACTGAAGTTGTTGGTACCATTGCATTAGACCCCAACGATGACAGATTCTTGTTGTTTGATGTAGACATTGATACCACGCCACAAAACACACTTGCACCCATTGACGCTGTTATTAATCCATTGACTGCTGGACCACAAGATGGACTAGACAGTGCCATTGACGGACAACGTTATTTGCTCACCGAAGACACAGGATCTTTAGACAATCCCAATCCAGCCAGTGCTTGGGTTGGCGCCAACGGTCGTGGTCTTGTGGCACAAGCCAATGACATTATACAATACAGTAACAATTACTGGCGTGTGGTATTCCGTGCTGCCACAGAAACCAACAATATACAATATGTTACCAACATTACCACAGGAATTCAATACAAGTGGATGAGCGGTGCTTGGGTTAAAAGTTATCAGGGTGCTTATCCAGGAGGCACCTGGAGGATCGTACTGTGAAAGCTGTGGGAGTTTGGTTTCGTAGCAGTGCCACAGGACGCTATTTGTATTTGCTACGTAATGACACACGTCACCCTGGCTCGTGGGGACTACCTGGCGGCAAAGTGGAGTCAGGTGAAACACTATTGGGTGCCATGGAACGTGAGTGTATAGAAGAACTAGGCTCAATGCCCGAATATCAACGCCTGGTTCCACTGGAAAAATTCACATCATCCGATGGTCAATTTGAATACAACACCTGGGTGTGTGTTGTGGCCGATGAGTTTGTGCCGGTGTTAAATGACGAACACATGGGCTATGCCTGGATTGATCGTGGGCAATGGCCCAGACCCATGCACCCCGGCTTGTGGTCAACTGTGAACATAGAAACAGTACAAAGCAAGATAGACACTGTAGAGCGTTATCTTGCTTTGGGTGTTTAAGCCTGGCTTTCTTGGAAGCTCAACTGGATCTCACCAACTGGTGATGACTGTGTGCTCAATGCAGTGATTACCACGGCCAATACTTCTGGGCCATTTGGATAGGTGCCTGTACCTGGGATTGAGCTTTGTCCAATCTGCTTGATCTGTGTCAAGTCCAAGTTGTTCACACCTGTGGCCTGAATTGGAATAGCAAACAATCGTTCGCCACCTGTAATGTCTGCTGATACCGCAGCCACTGACAAGTTCAGGTCATTGGCCGGTGTTGCGCCGCCCAGTGAGGTTCCAAGAATCTTCACTGTGTCGCCCACTGCATATCCTGATCCAGGATTTTGAATAGAGATAGCCGTTGTGGTAGTTGAATACGCAGTTTTCAATGCTTGCAATGTTACAGTGACGTTGGCACCTGACCCTGCACTGGATACGTTGGTTAGACCTAAACCTGCGTAAGTTCTAACAGCACCTGAACTAGTCATAACGCCTGATCGTTGGAAACCGCCTACTGTGTTCAGTGGTGCGGCTTGCACACCACCTGTGGATTCGTTTGAATAACGTGGAGCAACAGCAAACTGTGTAAAGCTAGGTTGGAAACCACCACCTGCATTGTTCAATCCGGCCCAAGTGGTATTGGCTGAATCAATGTTGTTGGGATTCAAAATACCTGTCACTAGATATCGTCCTAGACTCACGTTCACTGTCAGCGTTTGTAATGTCAACTGCGCACGATTGATAAGATCACGCACACCCAGGTCACCAATAACACCATTTGAGACACTGGGAGCCAAGCGCATCAAGAACGCTGTTTGGCTGGCACCAACTGTAGCCGGCAAACCATAGTTGCTTCTATTGTAAGTAAACGCAAAGCCTTCGTCGCCGTTGAAGTTACCGTCCATGATAACTGCACTACCCCAGTGACTTACCAGTGGCACACAGGTGTTGCTGATCAAAATAACACCTGCATTGTCCAAATGGCTGGTGGCTGCACTACTGGTGTAACTGCGACTTTGACCTTCGGCCCACTGAGTAAATGTTGCGGCACGTGTGCAACCAGTTAAGTCGTTGCCCGACTTGCCTGAATACTTTATGACTTCGCTGTCAATCATCACATACGCAGGGTATGTTACTGATGCAGGAGGATAGTCTGCAGCGTCTTTAAGAGTGATTGTGGTCTGACTGTCTGTAATAGCCCCGTTAAGTGCGCTGGTAGGAGTTTCGTTGGCTGCTTCATATCGTGCAGGCAAGTTACCTGACCGCATGTATGCTTCGTTGTTCAAGTTGTTGTTGGGACGTCTATGAGCATGAACAAATCGACCATCTTGTCCACGGATCATCCAAATAACTGTACCAGCACCGTACCATGAATATTCCAACGCATACATCTGCATTTTGCTGGGATCAAATGTGAATCCCGATGCCCCTGTGCCGTTTAGTGGGTCAATGTTAAAATCACTTTGACGCACACGAAGTTCGTTGCGCAAGGCCATTTTTACTCGAGTTTGATTTGCTGTGCCACGGAATGTGGGCACTACAGTCATACGGTTGTTGTTGATTATTGATGCTACACTGTGCGACATACCGCGGATCACAACAAGATCGCCCACGTTTAGTTGGTCTTGGAAGCGACAGTTGCCATCGCCTGTGACCAAGTTAGATCCAACACTGACGTTGACCAAGCCTGCGCTTTGGAATGTGCTTGATCGTTGAACGGCATTTACACTGATACCATCGTTTTCCCAAAACAATCCGTTTTGATCATCAAACAATCCTGCACGAATACTTGAACCGTGCCAGTTAGTCACATTGATACGTGGTTGTTGTCCCAGCACAGGAGTTGCACTACCCAATGTGTTTTGTGCCTGTACTACAAATGCAGTGTCGCTGGTAATACTTGTAACCACATATCCAGTATCGTCGTATCCTGATGTGGTGACACCGCTCAATGCAACTGTGGCGCCAGCATTGAGACCATGCTCAACTTCTGTGGTAATTGTGATGTTGCTGTTGACTGTGGTACCATCTGACACCACATTGGTCACGTCCAAAGTAGGAGCCAACACAGTACCTGTGCTAAAGAAGATACCTTTACCAGATTGATAACGGAAATATTTTTTGGTTACACGAGTTGCAGTTGCTCCACGTGTGGGCGTGCCCGGTCCCATTAACACACCGCCGTCAAACGGTCTTGATTGGAACACAGCATTGCTTCGCACGTTGATAGTGGCTGCCAAACTGCCACCAACTATGGCGCCTGTTTTGGCTTGGAACTGGAATGTGGTAGTGCTGGGAA